>JAODLM010000263.1:0-105687 GCA_036937905.1 Salvia rosmarinus
GCGGCGCGAGGTGCAGTTTATCGTGCAGGGGCCCAGCGGCGCTTCAGCGAAGAAGCGAAGGAGCACCATTAGCGTCTTGTATGACGCCAGCAGCGGCAGCGCTGCTGTAGGCTAGCGGCAGCCCTTACTGGCGCTCGGCGAGATCGATCGCGACTCAAAGCGGCGTGCGCAGGAACTCTAAGCGGCCTTCGCGGTATGCAGCGAGAGCACGCATGCATAAGCGCCCGAGCGAGCCAGCGGCGTCTCGCCGCGCACTCGGCAAGGATCCCTCGGCGGCAGCTCGGCGGAGTCTTCTCGAGGGGAGGCGCGGGCGGCTGGGGCTGCCGCGAATGAGGCGGCGGCAAGGCTGAGCGCGCGGGCGTGCCCAGCGCGCCAACACTTTGGGCCGACCCGCCGACCCGATTTTAGGGCCCGACCTATTTTTCCGGCCCGATTCAGATTTTAGGCCGTAGGCCCGTTCCACCGATCCGCCCAAATCCAGTTTTGACGAATCCGGTCCGTGCCGTACGCGAGGCCCGTTTGAGATTTACGTAGCTTTGCAATTCTATGTAATAGATTATACTTGAAAGTGCGGTTTCCGAAAGTGAGCCACGATGAATGTTTTATTTTATTTTTATCGTTCATTGCATGTAGTGGATGTTTAAATTATGCGATAGCATGCTATGTATGTTTAAATTACGTTGACAAACCTTTAAGTGTTTACGTATTTAAATGCGCATAGTAAGCATGCTAGGTTTATCGCGTTTTCAAGCATTTTTTAGAATTAGCGAGCATGTTTTAATGTTGAGTTCTATAGACAAGCATGCTAGGATTACGTGATGCTGCATGGACAAACATTTTGAATAAAAGACTAAGCAACTTGACATATTAATTTTTCAAATTAAAATGTCGAGAGACCTCCACCTTTTATCTCTAAACAAAGTGAGGCATGTGAGTAAGCGTCCCGGCGTGGCTTGCTTGCCTTTGTTTATCATAAGTTTGTTAGATGAGATTTCTAAATAAAATATTTTAAATCTATTGAGAAGTGGGAGTTTCATGTAGGCGATCGGCGTGGCTTGCTAATGCGATTTTCATAAGTTCTCTAGAGATAGATATAAAATAAGATAACAAAGAATTTGAATTGGAGCGGTATGGTCCTAGTGAGTATGCGATTCTAAGAATTCGTTCTATTTGTTAAAAATGTGGTCATTGCTTAGACATCACCTCGAGTACAACTTCCATGAGTCCCTTCTTGCGATAGTGATGTGGTCTAGTAAGGTCGATCGTTAATTTCATTTGTCATAAGGATAAGTTGACATGGATTGAAATTAAGCGACTAAAAGGTATATTTTAGTGCAGTCGAGGGGTTCATGTGATCCACGCTGGCTTGCTGTGGAATTCCTTGGGCGATTGGAGGTTTCAATCAATATTGTTTTATCAGGTTACATATTATTGTTACGAATTATATGCGATCGTATGCTTATGTATTTACATTATCGTTTCAGATATGTCTCTTACCAGATTATCATATGCTCGCGCAAATCCGTTATCGGTCCAAATTTTATCAGTGGAAGCGAAACATTGAGAATGTTCTTCTTGCCGAAGATAATTTATTTGTACTCACTGCCCGAGTCACCTCTAGATGATTTATCTCTCGCGATGAGGGGCGCGAGGAGAATGGGACACCAAACGGAATGGCAAAGTGCCTTCTTTTGGTCACCATGTGCGAGTCCTGCTCGGCGTCAAGAGATGGAAGATGCAGACCACGATATGGCTAAATCTTATGAAATCGTATGAGAGTCGGACAGAATAACTTGTCGTAATTTGAAATCCTAATGTCGAAGTTCGATGAAGGAAAGTGATTCGGTGCATGACCATGTAAGCAAATGATCAATCTCTTGGAGAGCTCGAGTTGGTTGGAGGATATATTGATACGTAGTCAGAATCGATATGATCCTCAACACTTTGCCCAATCTTTTGATGACTTGGTTATAGACAGTCCTTTATGATAAGAGTTATACTCTAAATTCATTTGAGAGGATCTAGTACGGAAGAACGTAAAATGGGTAAAGGTGCACAGTCTTTATGCAGCCCTCAAGAAAACCACTGCTTTATCGAAAGATGAAAGGGAAAGTGGAATTCGAGGATGCTAAGGCTAAAGAAAGAGTGGGAAGTATCAGGCTCTACCGGTGGTTTGAAAAAGCAAAGGAGAAGCAAGTTTAAGTGCGGTGAGGCGGGCATTGGAAGGCGAGTGCCCAAGCTCAAGGCCGTGCTGTTTGCTTTAATGTGAAACATGTTTAGCAACTTGTTCTTCCCGTTCTTGGGTAGTAGACACGGTGCGCGATCATGTTTTTACGCCTTGCGGGGTTCTGCGGACAAGGGCCAGGCTAATGGCGAGATAACGATCTCCATGGAAACAGGCGAAAGTCGAGGCATTGCGATTGGATATGTTTCTTTATGTTTTGGGGCTGACAGTTTTAGTTTTAAGGGCGTTTATATGTGCGGATTTTCGTGGAACCTTGTTTCTGTTTGAAATTGTTTACTCATGGATATTCTATTATTTTTGATAGTGGTGTTTCTATCATAAGAAATAACGAAGTTATCGTGTTGTACGTTATATAATTAGCTTTATACTATTTCTACAAAACATAATACATAACTATGTTGCATCTTCATCAAACCACAAAAAGAGAAAGTTTTATTAGCAAGATGACCTTTACTTTTCTGGCGTCTTAGATTAGGTCACGTCAATCTAAATAGGATCCAGGCGGCTAAGAATGGGCGTTGGGTAATCTCACGGTTACTTTCAGTTCCCGATCTGCGAATCATATAGAAGGTAAGATGTCGACCAGACCCTTAAAGCGAAGGGTTATAGAGCGAAAGAAATGTTAGAGCTAGTCCATTCGACTGTGTGGACTAATGTCCACCAAGCTCGTGGAGAATGCAGTATTTTATCACTTTCATTGTGATTACTCAAGTGCGGATACATATACCTGCGTCGCGCAAGTCGAATGTTTTGAGAAATTCAAAGAGTTCAAGGCGGAAGTGGAGGCGAAGCTTGGTAAGAGTATCAAGTCGCTGGCGTTCGATCGCGGTGGCGAATACCTCGATAACGAGTTTATGGACTATCTAGTGAAGTGTGGGATTACGTCCCAACAAGACTTCACCGAACACACCATAGCAAAATGGTGTGTCGAGAGGCGAAATAGGACTCTTTTGGAAATGGTTAGATCTATGATGAGTTATGCTACATTGCCTATTTAGATTACGGGGTATGCATAGAAACGGCGGCATACTTGCTAAATCTAGTACCATCGAGTCGGTCGAAAAGACCCGCTTCGAGTTGTGGTTTGGCGCTGAAGCCGGTTTAAGCCACATAAGGATATGGGGCGATCCGGCACACGTCTTTGAACAAGAAGGGCGACAAGTTGGAGGCTAGATCAGAGCCTTGAGAAGGCTGTTTATTGGCTATCTAGAGGAGCGAAGGTGGTTTATTCTATAGTCTGAGGATCGAAAGGTCATTATTAGCACTAATGCTCTATTCTTAGAAGAGGACTATATGAAAAATCATAAATCAAAGTTGAAATCATTCTTCAAGAATTAGAAGATGATCGTATTCCACCACCGGAATTAGGCGAAGTGCGAGATGTCGAGTCAATGGGAGGATCGACACGAGATACTTGAGGAAATTGAAGTGGGTCGAGTTCCACCGGAGATCTGGGCCGCATAAGTGGTACCTACACACGCAAGTTGTGCGAGTTAGAGAACCACAAGTTTTTGCACCCACCGTTGCCATTGTGCACATAGCGCCTCGTCGTAGTGGGAGGGTTGTTCGTCGACCCGAGCGATTTATGTTCGTGGGTGAATCTTGGATTTAGTCCCAGAAGCGAACAAGCAATAATCGACCCATGGACATACTGAGGAGCGTCTGAGATATTGATGCAAGATCATGGCACACCGCTATGGACTTAGAAATGGAGTCCATGCTTGCTATGGATGTATATGAAAGACACCTCTACCGGATGGCAAGGAAGCGTAGGTAGTAAGTGGATATCAAAGGAAGAGAGATTCCGATGGAGAGGTTTCGACTTTTAAAGCCGGGCTTGTGGCGAAAGGGTACACTCAGATTGAGGGCATCGATTTCGATGAGACCTTTTCGCACAGCAATGCTCAAGTCCATCGAATTCTTCCGCCATAGCAGCCCACTTGAACTAGAGGTTTGGCAAATGGAAGTTAAAACCGCTTTTCTAAGCGGTTACCTTGAGGAAGGTAGAGACATCTATATGCACGAACCTGACGAAGGTTATGTGGTAAAGGGTGAAGAGCATCTAGTATGGAAGCTTAAGAAGTCCATTTATGGACTTAAGCGAACCTCCGATCATGGAACTTACGCTTTGGCGAGGTGGTAAAGTCCTATGGATTTACCCGTTCCCTGCGAGTTGTGTGTATCGGTTAGATGTCAACGGTGATGTGGTATTTCTTGCACTTTATGTAGATGACATTCTTCTAATTGGCAACAACGTGAAGCAGTTATCAGACGTAAAGAGTTGGTTATCCGATCAGTTTCAAATGAAAGACTTAGGAGATGCACCGTACATTCTTGGGATCGAGGTTTACCGAGATCGCAAGAAGAAAATGTTGAGCTTATCTCGGCGTCTTACATTGATACTGTGATTACTCGTTTTAGTATGCAGACCGCCAAGAAAGGATTGCTACCTTTCAGACATGGCGTTCCTTTATCTAAGACGCAATCACCCATGACCAAAGGAGATAGAGGAAATGAGACAAGTTCCTTACGCTTCCGCCGTAGGAAGTCTCATGTACGCAATGCTATGCACGAGGCCCGATATCTGCTATGCGGTAGGCATAGTAGCTAGATATCAGTCTAACCCTGGACAAGCTCCTTGGACTGCAGTAAAGCATATACTCAAGTACCTGAAAAGGACTCGAGATTATAGGCTAGTTTACCATGCAGATAGTCTAATGCCTTTGGGTTATACAGGCTCGGATTTTCAAGCTGACCGTGGTGAGAAAAAGTTCACCTCAGGCTATGTGTTTACCTTGGGAGGTGGAGCCGTATCCTGGCGGAGTGCAAAGCAAACGATGCATTGCGGACTCTACCATGGAAGCCGAATATGTAGCGGCCGGAGGCTTCAAGAGGCTGTATGGTTCAAGAACTACCTCATGGATCTAGGTGTGGTACCTGGTTTGCCCAAGAGTATCATAGTTTACTGTGATAACTCAGGTGCAGTGGCAAACTCGAAGGAACCACGGACCCACAAGGCGACCAAACACATAGAGAGAAAGTACCATGTCATACGAAAATCGTTAGGCGAGGTGGCGTGCTGATTGAAAAGATTGATACGACGGAAAATCTAGCGGATCCATTCACGAAGAGCCTGCCGCAAAAAGTCTACGATGGACACGTTAGAGGACTTGAATTGCGCTTGATGGCACCCACTTAGAAAGGAAACTTTTGTATAAGTGGGAGAAGCAAAGTGATGGTTGTTTGTAATAGCTAGTAGAGAGACACATTGATACTAAAAGTTTGCTTTAGTATAAGTGGGAGATTGTTGGATTTGTATCTTGGCAGGTTTGGTTGAGCTTGTATACAATGTTTCGTTACCACTATTACAATCTCGTATCTGATTTGAATACTTGATTGTATATATCTGTGTCCCCTTATCTCATATATAAGTTAGATCATACGGTGTGTAGAAGATCACGAAGTCTGTATGATTGGTCGAGCAATGAGATATAAAAAGTTTCCGGTGAGACAACTTGAGGACGAGTTGTCGGTATAGTCATGCGTATAGATAAGAAGTGACTTGACTTGGTTACTTGTCTATCTGGTATGCGTCTTGGGCGTATTGAAAGATCACAGTGAGATAAGTTCTTCTATCTGACCGTAGTGAAGAACCAAGATCTCGGTGACTTACGATGATCTAAACCTCGATAAGGTATTAGGTGAGTATGAGTTGCTGACCATCACTTTGACTTGTTATGGGTGAGGGTTATATGTTCTAACCCAATATTCTCCGCATCTTGGGTGATGGCAGTGCTTGTATGTCATGCTAGTTATTCTGTCGAGTCACCGTATCCGTTTAGGATGATGACGTCCCCTTAAGGAGCTCAAAAGGTTTATTGTACTAAACCCTGCAGGTTGAGTTAGCTCAAGTACAATAATAAGGTTGAGTGGTACTACTTAAGGAATTAAAGATATTAATTATTTTAAGCAATGTCAGAATGCTCTAAATAATTAATGGACGTGCGATATCTTAAATACGGGATTCGTAATGTCTAAGTGCAAGCTCGACTTCGCCTTAATAAAGGGGTAAGTCAGCATTTATTCTCTAGTGGCATGAATGAATGTTTATAAATTAATTTATGTTCGGGGCTGAACATAAGATAATTAATTTATTTGAGGCCCATCTTTATTCCTTGCATTTGATCCACAGGTCGGCCCATCCAGCCGTAAGCTTCAATGAAATCGCGCCTATATGCTCTCTAAGGATAGATTTTATTCTCTTTATCCTATAAGGATATTATTATATTTATGGGATATGCATGGATCGCTTTCCTTATGGGATTATGGTAATGCATTATAAATATAAGGTAAGAGATAAAGTCTAGGTTAATCCTCATTATTACACAAGCATATTTTCGTCCATCTCGTTCTCAAGAGAGTAGATCTCGAAAATTGTGTGGAGAGCATTGGTGATTTTCCAAAGCATTCTCCATAGATCGTCCTCACTCGGCGTTGGAGATTGGGCAACCGGATACAGCCGTAAGGTCAAAGCACGAGTCCGATCCGTTCGATCCATTCATATTGTTCCATCGACCTCTTCAGATCCAAAGGTAAACACGAGAAAACCCTACGTGTTGCAATTAATTATATAGACGCATGCTAGGAATATAATCAATGTATGGTGAATTAAATATCCAAGATAGATCCTCGGGGCGAGGGCTGACATATGTCATCCCTACAACAGTGTATGGCCCCGACTATCTCGATTTTAACTTTCTAGGGAAGAGACGGATTCGAGCATTGTAAAGCAAAACTTAATTACCCGACGAGAATCCTTTGGGACGAATGAGAAGGTCGTGGAATTTTCGAGCTCGTTCCTTGTAGATCCGGGAGTTTTCAAAGGCTTCGTTTCTCTATTCATCGAGTTCCAACAATTGTTCACTTCTCATCATGCCGGCCTCCTTAAAATCCATGTTGATTCTCCTTGTGGCCCAATAAGCCTTGTGTTCCAATTCAACCGCAAATGGCAAGATTTCCTAAATACCAGTTGATATGGAGATAGCCCTATAGGAGCTTTGTAAGCAATCCGGTAGGCCCAAAGAGCATCATCTAATTGCTTGGCCCAATCCTTCCGATTGTGTCACGCCCCAATTCCCGAGGGAAGGCACGGATGCCGGGGTGTGATTAGGGGTGGGGGTTAAGAAGCGGGGAAGAAGGGGGATACATATAACATACATGATAAGAAGATGTGACCATGAAATCGGGCAGCATCTCCTCTATAACTAGGACATATCCTGAAGGGGAGGGGTGCACAAACAATCCACCAACAGAATAATATCGATAACATAACCTCAGAAAAACATGATCTTGGTTTATTATAAGTAATGCAAGAAGACAAAATAGCATTACATCCTGTCAACTAGACCGGTCAACCACATAGCATGCTCGTATCGAGACTCACAGCAGAATAACATAACAAATCTTGTTCCCAATCAGAAAGCAAATAAGGGACAAGAATACATAGTTATCAGAGTACGTATATAACACAACATCGCGGAAGCATAGCATGAAGAACCCGCAGCTCCACCCCTCAGCGTCGCCCGTCCAGCCCTCCTCCATCTGTGAAAAGATTTGAAAAAGAGTTTGGGGTGAGTACTAGCGCACTCAGCTGGGGTTTTATCATAAATCAAAAGAATCATGAGGCCGTGTTTAGAGCACTTACCTTAGAAGGTTTTAAAACGTAAATCCACTTCTAAGTAAGCAAAATAGATTTTTCATTTTCGATACCGATCCGTTATTATCATACTCCCATCATAGAACCATGAACCACGGCTCGAACGTATCCTGCCCAGCCCATCACATGACATTCATTCGGCCCGAACTTATCCACCGCCCACGCCTTGAACGTGATCCAATGGCTAACTTCGGTGTGGACTTCAGGGTCAAATCCCCATCGTAACCATAACCACCTCATTACCTTTTCCGTGTGGACTTAGGGTCTATCCTTCGTAACCATAACCACGTGTTCGGGGTCTATCCCTTATGATCAATACTCAAGATGGTGATCAACCCACCGAATAGAGATCCGTGCACAACCATGATAGAACCATATCTTGGATCGGAGAACGATAATAATTTCACAAAAGATTTTACGGCGCATATGTTTTATTTTGAAATATCGTAGTAAATAACTCAAATAAGCATATATAACCCAACCTCGAATGCATTTAAAACGTCAACCGAGAGATATCCACGGATCCGATGACTTCACCGATCGCCTGGTAGGTACCTGGTAACAAGACGGAACAACTTTTGGGGTTACTTCCCACAAAGCAAAGCAACAACGTGATCCAAACGATGATCGTAGCAAAATTAGGGTTTTCGACTTTCTGAACCCACATTTGGCACTCTCCGGGTTTTCAAATCAACTCGATGCAGAAGGGAAATATATTCAGGGCATCAAGACCAATAATAGGGTACCTTCAAAATATGCATGCATGCAAGTTGACTCAAATCTTAGCAAATGAAGAAGCTTCAAAATCGATGCCTATCCTCGATCTAGGATAAACCATCCAAAATCGATGCATGAAAATGGAAACATAAGCAATATGCATAACGGCGAACATGGAATGACAAACGACGTTGAAAATGGATAACCCGGCATGTACTTCCTTTAGAAAACTCAAGCAACGGAAAACATCCCGACGTGCGAAACGAAAAAATGTAAAACGGAATCGGTACTTTAGTAGAATGCAGTCCGAACTCAAAACCTAAAGGACCCGTGGCGAAAGGTGGCTCGTCGGCCACCAAGCGGCGGCCAACAAGGCAGACAAATCGGCGGCACTGGCGGTGGTCGCCGCCAAATTGGCGGGCTCGGCCGCTTTTCCGTCTCGTCCCTTTAGAATCCCGAGTTCTATGCTATACGATCTACTAAAAGGCGGAATCAAAACAAGAAAAGGACAAAAACCGAAAAACGGGCTGCCCGGGGGGTGGTTGATCGGCGGTGGTGGCTCGGCAGAACATGAATGGCGCCGGCCGAGCCTCCCGGCTCGATCCCCACTCCTCCAGCTTCAGCAGCCGCAGAGCTGCTCGGCTCTTCAAGTAAACACAGAGAGACGAAGAAATGAGCGTTGAAAATGAAGGCCTAGCCTCCTATTTATAGGAAAGCGAGGGGCTGCTTGTATTGCCAAGCGGCCCTTTTTCGAAAACGCAAAAACCGACGCAACTTTTGCAAACGGACTCCAAATTTAGCAAACTTGGTACCCATGGACACGAAATAAAATACCGGACACAATGACTATAAACAAGATATGCTTTTAAAAGACCAATGAAAAGTCCGGTTTTTCGATAACTTCCCCGGAGTGCCAAACCTTCATGGGTGGTCGAAAACCTACATACTTAGTGTCTATGAATTCGTCATAAGACACTCTTCACAACGCCTGAGGTTTCGTGACGGTCGCATCACCGAAACAAAAAGTCAACCTTTTGACCTTTTCTCGAAAAACGTGCCATGCAAAACAGAAGCTTAAAAAGACGGGGTATTACAGATTGACTACCGATTTCTCCAAAATCTTCTTTATTTCTCGGTTGGCGAGCTCAGCTTGCCCATTCGCTTGTGGATGATATGGGGAGGTGACTCTATGCTTGACGCCATACTTAGCTAGGACATTGCCTAGCCACTTGTTGTTGAAATGCGACCCACCATCGCTGATCAACGCCCTCGGCACTCCAAATCGAGTCAGAATATTCTGTGGAGAAACTTGATCACTACCTTGGAGTCGCTAGTGGCTGTGGGAATCGTCTCTACCTATCGTTAAACATACTCCACAGCAAGCAAAATGTACGTGTAACCACAAGACATGGAAACGGACCCATAAAGTCGATCCCCCACACGTCAAATAGGTCCACTTCCATGATTGTCTTCTGCGGCATCTCGTCTTTCTTGGTGACGTTTCCCATTCTTTGACAGCTGTCACAACTCTTGATAAATGCTTTGCAGTCCTTGAAAATCGAAGACCAATAAAAACCACTTTGGCAAACCTTGGCTGCCGTTTTGGCTGCTGCAAAATGTCCTCCATTCAAAGAACTGTGGCACTCGTGGATTATGTTCTCCCATTCTCCTTGGGGAACTCAGCGACGTATCAAACCATCGGCACATCGGCGGTAGAGATGGGGATCATCCCAATAATAGAACTTGACATCATGGAGGAACTTCTTTTTCTGATGAGGACTGCAAGACGGAGGCATACTCCAATTACCAAATAGTTCACAAAATCGGCGTACCATGGTGTGTGATCAATGATGCTCAATATGTGCTCGTCTGGAAAGTTCTCCTTGATCCCAATCCTCTTGTCTTCTTCTTCGACATACTTCTCTAATCTCGATAAGTGGTCTGCAACCATATTCTCGCAACCTTTTCTATCTTTGATCTCCATATCGAACTCTTGAAAAGGAGGATCCATCTTACCAATCTCGGTTTCGAGTCTTTCTTGGCAACAGATGACGAATGGTGGCATGATCTGTGTATAGACCACAACAAGTAATTCTTTCTCGGTGGTGGTGTAGTTCATTTGAGCCGAGTCGAGCGTCTTACTCACATAATATATGACTCTGAAAAGCTTGTCTCGTTTCTGCCCCAACACAGCTCCCACTACCCAATCACTAGCATCGCACATTAACTCGAACAGTTGACTCTAATCAGGTGATACCAAAACTGGGGTCGATATCAGGGCTTGCTTCAATTTCTCGAACGCCCCCCAAACAATCACTAGTGAACACAAACTTCGTATCTTTCTCGAGCAGTCCACATAGTGGCTTTGTGATCGCAGAGAAGTCCTTGATGAATCTTCTATAGAAGCCCGCATGACCGAGAAAACTCCTCACGGATTTGACATATGTGGGAGGAGGTAGTTTCTCGATTGCTACAATCTTCGCTCGATCCACTTCCAAGCCCTTTGCAGAGACTTTGTGGCCAAGCACCACACCTTCCTTTACCATGAAATGGCACTTCTCCCAATTGAGAACAAGATTCATCTCCTCACATCTGTGTAGCACTTGGGATATGTAGGGAAATCTGATTTTAACCCTCTCCCGATGATCTATCTTGGATGTTTAATTCACCATACATTGATTATATTCCTAGCATGCACCTATATAATTAATTGCAACGGTAGGAGTTTTCTCATGTTTACCCGCGAATGTCGGGAAGAAAGGATCAAGACTGCGTGCTTTGATCTTACGGATCGTATCCTGCTAGCTAAACTCCAATTCCGAGTGAGGACAATCTATGGAGAATGCTATAGAAAATCACCTTCTTCCTTCTCACAAAATTTTCGAAAATTCTCACACTTTAGGAAGTATAATTCTCGAAAATTCTAACTTGAGGATTAGCCTTGATTATCTCTCTCACCTTATATTTATAATGCAACCCTAAATCCTATCATGATAGGATTCATGCATATCTAATAAATATAATCATATCACTTAAGATAGAGAGGATCAAGCTGAGTCCCAGTGGGACTCTGAGAAGGAGGTTGACGAAATTCTTTAAGCAATAGGCCTGGATGTGTCAGCCCAGGGATCAAATGCAAGGAATAAAGATGGGCCTCAAATAAATTAATTATCTTATATTCAGCCCAGAACATAAATTAATTCATAAACATTTATTCATGCCACTAGAGAATAAATGCTGACTTACCCCTTTATTTTCGAAGTTGAGTCGGGCTTGCACTTAGACTTTACGAATCCCCGTATTTAAGATATCGTACGTCCATTAATTATTTAAAGCGTTTTGACTGCTTAAAATAATTAATATCTTTAATTCCTTAAGTAGTACCACTCAACCTTATTATTGTACTTGAGATAACTCAACCTGCAGGGTTTAGTACAATAAACCTTTTGAGCTCCTTAAGGGGACGTCATCATCCAAAACGGATACGGTGACTCGACACAGATAACTAGCATGACATACAAGCACTGCCACCACCCAAGATCCAGAGAATCTTGAGTTATCTCATGTAACCCTCACCCATAACAAGTCAAAGTGATGGTCAGCAACTCATACTCACCTAATACATTATCGAGGTTTAGATCAACGTAAGTCACCGAGATCTAGGTTCTTCACGACGGTCAGATCGAAGAACTCATCTCACTTGTGATCCATCAATACGTCGAGACGCACCAAAGATAGACAAGCAACCAAGTCAAGTCACTTCTTATCTACACTGCATGACTGTATCGACAACTCGTCCTCAAGTTGTCTCGGTGATACTTTTTATATCTCATTAAGCTTGACCAATCATACAGAACACGTGATCTACAACACAATCGTATGATCTAACTTATATATGAGATAAAGGAACATACATATGCAATCAAGTAAACAATTCGGATAGAAGATTGTAATAGTGGTAATAGGAAACATTGTATACAAGCTCAACCAAACCTTTCAAGATACAAATCCAACAATCTCCCATTTATACTAAAGCAAACTTTTAGTATACAATGTGTCTCTACTAGCTATTACAAACAACACCATCACTTTGCTTCTCCCACTTATACAAAAGTTTCCTTTGTAAGTGGGTGCCATCTGCTTAATCCAAGTCCTCGAATATGCTCTTGGCAAGAAGAACATTCTCAATGTTTCGTTTCCACTCGATAAAATTTGGACCGGATAGAGGATTTTGTGCGAGCATATTGATAATCGGTGTAAGAGACATATCTGAAAAGTAATGTAAACACATAAGCATACGATCGCACATAATTAAGTAACAATAATATTGTATCCTTTTGATAAAACAATATTAATTGAAACCTCCAATCGCCCAAGGAATTCCACATGCGAGCCAGCGTGTGGGCGTTTACATGAACCCCCACCCGCACTAAAATATACCTTTTAGTCGTTTAATTTCAATTCATGTCAACTTATCCTTATGACAAATGAAATTAAAGATTGGACCTTACTAGACCACATCACTATCGCAAGAATGGACTTGGCGGGGAAGTTGTACTTGAGGTGATGCCTAATCATTGACCACGCTTTAACGTGAGAAAATGAATTCTTAGAATTGGCATACCACTACTACAAAAACCACTTTTCTTACCTTATAGACTACGCCGTTTCGTGGCGTAGTTCATAGATATCAGACTTCTGCTTTTGTATCAAAAGCGTAGTCTATGTGCGAATTTTTGAAGTATAGACTACGCTAACAAAAAGCGTGGTGTAAATGCGTAGTCTATAGTGGGTATAGACTACGCTAACAAAGCGTGGTGTAAATGCGTAGTCTATAGTGGGTATAGACTACGCTTAAAAAGCGTAGTGTATGTGCGTGTTTTAATAAAAAGCGTAGTCATGTCATAAATTAAAAAAAAAAAAAAGCGGGCTTCGTGGATTCGAACTCACGACATTGAGTTTGTTAACATATCACTTAACCATTTCACCAACAAGTCTTCGTCTCTCATATCCGGACTTTATTTGTATTCTTAACCATTTTCGGACTTAGAATTTTGGGCAAAAAAATTACTCTTTTCCTTCTCTCTCCACAGAACATCACTTTTTCCTTCTCTCGTCTTCTCATTCTGATTGAGACTTAGAATTTTGGGCAAAAAAACAGGCATAAGCATGTATCGATCCCTTTTGTGGGTTTACCCCTTTGTGGGTGCCGCCTTCCAGGCGGTCGAAGTACACTGTCCGGCGACCATCCATCAGCCGGTGGCGGTCTTCCCCGACGATTATTTCATCCAATTAAGCGTGTATCGATCCCGGTCGGGATTCGTGGTCTGAGGAGGCGCCCAACCTTCGCCGCTGCTTGTATCCGCGATCGGAGTGTTAGGCGGCTAGGTTTCATGCGGCTCTTGGGCTCTGAGGCGACATCAACCACGGTGTTCGATCCGGGAGTCGCGACTCCGGCGTTATTACCGACATTTTTAAAACGCAGAAATGAAGAGCTTCGAGGTCGGTGGTACCGCCTCTCTCGCTCTCTTCGTCGACGCCACCAATTCCAAGTACGCTTTCTCCTTTTTATCTTTCCTCCTAATTTATCTTCATCATGGATTGTAAAATTTTCACCTCTTTTTTTTGCTTATAGAAGATAACAGTTCTCGTTGTTTTAATGCCAATACGTAAATTAGTTCCGTGCTTAGTTCATATCCTTGGTTCCGAGATAATAGTATGATAATGTGGGTTGTTTATGTGTACTTTCTTAATTGGACATAGTCCCATCCATTATCTAGTTTCACATGAATTAAGCTCTTTATTACAAAGGTTTGTGAAACTTCGATGACTTTTTATGGAACAAACTGTTGTTGAAGGCAAAGGGAGTTGGTCCGAATATGCCATTTAAATATTTTATTATGAAGGAGTTAGTAACTTGTGATGATGCTACTGCTCATAGCAAGTAATTATTTTGTTTGCAGAGAGCTTCTGAGTTGATGCAAGCGAGGACTTTGGAACCGTAAGAGCATTTAATGCTTCACTTGTAAGTACAAACGGTCGATGATCATACTTGCTCCTTTTGCACTTGTGGGGTGTCCGTAATATTCATGGCTTCCAATTGGGACGAGATACGGATGTTTTCCACTGTTTTGCTGCTGCATACAAGACCCTCATAGCAAAATCACGAGTCGCCGACGACCATGATCTGCATTCCGAGCTTGTCTACAATTACTCGGGCTCTAAACATGTAAGAGAGGTTCTGCATGTTGTTGTTAGTCTTCTGACATTCTACGACGGCGTATCAACCCTTATCCACCGCATTCGATCTGGGCTTGCAAGTAATTGTGCTAATCTTACCCATTATTATCTTTCTTTCAATAAATACAATTGGTTTTGCAGTTCGTTTAGGCGTGCTAATCTTACACATCTCTTTTCCCCATTTTGTTGGCTTATGTTGGAATCTTTAATATATGTATTGTTAAATGATTTCTGATTATTGATGCACTTGAGTTATTTACTATAGTGCAGTCACAAGGTCGATGTGCAAAAATTAAATTATCCTTTGTCTGTAACAGTTGAAAACATGTTTTTAGTTAATCTACATCTTTATTTATTTATCTACATCTCCATGAAGATAATTAGCTTCACTTTCTCACAGGCTTTTAACATTTTGGGTTGTGTAATTAAAAAAAGAGAGAATCTCATACTTGATGACAGGAAAGCATTCTCTTCTCTGCAAAATATGAATTGCCAGCTAACAACATAATCAATATGTTACATGAGAGAAGTTTCGTGGCCTTTAGCCAAACAAAATTGTTGGAGAAATTAATTCATTGTATCCTTAGCTCATGTTATGACTGCAATTTAATTATTATTAGTTGGGGTGCTCTAATTTTCTTCAGTTTATGTTGTCTCATATTTTACTATCTAACTGATGATTAGTTGTATGTTCCTACCAGTTTTTTTAGCAACAACTTTACATGATAATGCTACTTTTCTCTGATGTTATTTCTTTTAATACTCTTGGAATATATAAATGGAATATATTCTTTAAACTCTTTTATTCAATTGTTCTGAATTTGCAACCTATTTCGTTTGATCATTTCCTATATCACATAAATTATTTATGTGGAGATCCACAATATATTGTTCATTATAAGTTCTACAAAATTAATTTATTTTAGCATAAGGTAGTAAGGTAGGAGATGGTCAGTGATGTACCATCATCTAGAAGATGACTTTACTCGTGGTCACTAGTATTTATGTGTTAACCACGGCATTTAGGGGCGCTTGAATTTTCAGTTGCTTTTATGTATGAAATGGTCACAGTTGACTTTTATAATGTAATGAGTTGTGTTGATTTGGGTTTTGTAGGACCATAGTTTGTGGTAGCATTTGGTTTTTCCTTTATTGCTTCAGTATTCATTTTAAATAATTAGTTAGTTTAA
This sequence comes from Salvia rosmarinus, assembly GCA_036937905.1. Classification (NCBI taxonomy): domain Eukaryota; kingdom Viridiplantae; phylum Streptophyta; class Magnoliopsida; order Lamiales; family Lamiaceae; genus Salvia; species Salvia rosmarinus. Next base: position 16,109 of record JAODLM010000263.1, read on the forward strand.
GTTATCGTTATTTCATCTCTTGATATGCCATTTTTTATGAATAATAATCATGTTTGGTTCCATTTCTTTTGAGTGTTTTGTCTAAGATATTATGCTAGGGTGAACATCTTCAATGAAATTGTATAGTTAATTTATGCTGATAAGATCTCTTGGTGACATGACTTAAGAAGGTAGAGAGATCTATGAGCAAGACTTGTGATTGTCACCATGATAGAATCTTCTTGTTTTTAATTATTTGCATTAGAATTTGAATGTATTCTGCTTGCGTTTGCTGCAGCAGTGACAATTGTTATCTGAACTGGTGTCATCTGATAACAAAGGGTTTGGTTAATTGAGTGGAAGATTTTACAACTTCACTTGCTCGGACGTTACTTCGTGGTGTATATTTCAGCCAAATATTGGATTGAATGGACCTCAAATCAGGCAGTACATCCCCTGTTCTCACGGAAAACACGAGATTAGGCATTCACACCGCTCTGCTGCCATACTCGCACAATGGCTCTGCTTTCTCTTCCGCGCTCCTCCTTAACATACCGAGGAAGAGGCCTGGACTACTCGATGATGTAAAGTCCAGCCTGCTTGAGACTATGAAATCGTCATCCCCGACTCATGATAAAATATTGAAAGAGTCCAACGGCGAGACAGCACAAAGTGATGCTGATCTTGCTTACAGAAACTGGATGGTATAACTATTCATATATTTTTTATCTTAGTCCAAGCTTTATCTTTTGATAAGAATAGTTATTTGTGTAGATAGTTAATATAACTTATGTTGTGCTGCAGTGCAAGTATCCGTCAGCACTTGCATATTTTGAGCAAATAGCTAAGAGTGCAAATGGAAAGAGAATAGCATTGTTCTTGGATTATGATGGAACTTTATCTCCAATAGTGGACAATCCTGATCGTGCCTTCATGTCGAATGCTGTGAGAATCTATATGTGTAACCTTTATGCGATAGGGATTAACATATACTATATAATCATTCCTCTAGTTGTTACTAAACTTGCACAGCTTCTTTCCAGATGCGTGTTGCTGTCAGAAACGTGGCCAAGTATTTTCCAACTGCTATAATTAGTGGCAGAAGCCGCGACAAGGTGCTTTTGATGTCTTCTTATTAAGTGTTATCGTTCTGTTGATTTCTGCAGAAGGGTATGACCTTTTTCTCATTTTCTTTGTACGTTCTTTGTTCAGGTATATGAATTTGTAGGTCTAACCGAACTTTATTATGCTGGAAGTCATGGTATGGACATCATGAGCCCGGTTAGTCCTTCTCACGGTGACAATGGAAACTGTATCGAATCTATTGACAAGAAGGTATAGATATTTCTCGTCTGTCAGTCGTAACTACTAACTACTAATTATGTGATGGATCTATCATTTATGACATCACTTGTGGTAATAGGGCAAAGAAGTTAACTTGTTTCAGCCTGCTAGTGAATTCTTACCCATGATCGACGAGGTATATACTACTTATTATTTAGTGATATACACCCTTTCGTGTAATATTGGTCATTCGGTTATATGAAGTGATTTCATGTTATGCTAAACCCAGGTACATACATCTCTTCTGGAGATTACCAAAGATATAGTTGGTGCAAAAGTCGAGAACAACAAGTTCTGCGTTTCTGTGCACTACCGCAATGTGGATGAGACGGTAATGTGGTTTCTTCGTTTTGGTTGTGTGACTGAGTGATCTTACCTTGTGCTTCTTAACTAATAATGTTCCTTTTGGGTTGGCTTGAACATCTACAGAGTTGGAACGTAGTTGGTCATGCTGTTCAGAAAATTTTGAAAGGATATCCTCGTTTGCGGTTGACACATGGTCGGAAGGTATTTCTCACAAAACACTCTATTTGTCTATCTTGACTTCATATTGTTTCTTTTAAATTTATGCTTTACTATATTATGTTGGTATAGGTCTTAGAAGTCCGACCAATCCTCGACTGGCACAAGGGTAAAGCTGTTGAATTCCTACTTGAATCACTTGGTGAGTAAATTACAGAAACTAAACAAACAAACAAAAATCTATTTTACCAAAAGGAGAAACTCCTCATCTGATGCTGTCAATAATTTAATTGACTGTAAATCATATTGTAGGTCTGATGAACTGTGATGATGTTCTCCCGATATATGTTGGAGATGATCGCACGGATGAAGATGCATTTAAGGTCACCTTAAACTTATGAAAAGCCTAACCTTCATTAAAATGTGTGAAATCTTAACTAGACGGACATTTGCCACAGGTTTTAAGAGAGGGGAATCGAGGTTATGGGATCCTAGTGTCGTCCATGCCCAAGGAAAGCAATGCATTTTACTCTCTCAGGGATCCTTCTGAGGTATTGACAGTTTCCTAATAATTTTGTTTGTAGGAACATCTCTTTCTCTTGACTGCAGATATATCTGTGTAATGATAATTTCCTATGAACTCTTCAAAATGCTAGAGATCCTTATAGAGCATGATCTGAAGATATTATTATGAGTCTCATATTGCTTACGACGAGTGTCTTGATTAGGTCATGGAGTTCCTCAACACGTTGGTGATGTGGAAGAAGAAAAACGGTGTATAATTATTTTGGCCTAGGAAAGGAGTAGGAAGATATTCTTTGTTCTTTGTCGTCTAAGAATTTTCAAGGTCGAGGAGCAGAGATGCTTGAAGATATTGAGATAGTTTCATACCTGGAAAGTTTCCAGGTATGAAACTATTATTGGTTTCACCTTTTATTTTCTAGTTTACATCTGGACTTCAGTACTGATGCATTGAGCTTTAAGTAGTCGCTCCTATCTTCTGGGAAGTCTATGGAAAGCATAGTTTACAATAGTATCTATAATATCCGCCTAATGAAACATAATTTTAAAGTTTGAGATTCAAGTCGAGCATAGTTGAGTTGGATGATTTACGCTTTCGAGTGTTGCGGTTCGATCGGAAACTTCCAGCGACATCAAATCTGCTCTCTTTTCGGTTTGTGCACAAGGAATGGGCTTGGACCCCGAGTGATCTGAACATGGAAGCACGGATAGGCATGTTCGCCCATCATTGCCATCATTTTGTGTGATTGGTAATGTCGCATCGCGCCTCTTTCCCTTTTGTGAGCATTCGGTGTCCACCCAAGCTTGTGAGTCAGTAGAACTTACGCATGCGAAGTTGCAAGAGAAAACCTTGGTCAAGCAAGTCTTGATTGTACCTCGGGTTCTTTGGATGCTCGTGATGGATCCTCCGAGGCTCAAATTCAACCACTCTCCGGATTCATTACGTATGCCTTGATCACCGCTTTCTTCACTTGGCATCTTATTTTGTTGTAGCTGCCAATTCCTTCCTCGGAGAAATCTTCTCTTCCCTTCTCTTCTGACTCTCAAATTGGTTCTATATATGAGGGATGGAATAATTTGAGACTGACAAGATGAAGCATGTGGTATAAGACATCTTAAATTTATCATATGTCTCTTCACTGTCCCCACCAGTTGATGCTTTGTTGGTTCTATATATGAGGGATGGAATAAATTGGTTCTATATATGTGGTTACGTCATCTTTAATCGTTGCCTCTGTCAAGTTTAAGATTCCCCACTCACCATTTTTTTCTCCTTATCTGTTTAAAACACTTCAACTTTACTTGGTTTCTATCGATCGTTTAAAGTAAACTAATGTTGCCACTCCTACGACATTTCCACTTCCAACAAATCAAATCCTTATTATTTTCTTTTATGCCTACCATGATTTGAGCAACTTCAAATTTATTTCAACTTTATCGATTGATGATCTTGATCCGCTTAGAAAACCCGATCTTAAATCAAAAGTTCTCGGAATAAATTTCAGCTATTATTCTGGATCTCTTCTCGGAATCAAATGTTGAGCTTATTTTATGTAGATCTAGATGGAAGCTTGCTCTAGTACAACCCTTATCTTAAGTTTTTTGAAGTTGAAAATAATTTATGAATTGTTCAATACATGTTTCATGTAGGTTTGCATCTGATACTATGATCGTCATTGTCTATTGTCTTAACAGGTGAAAGCCTTCAGCCGAATGGGTCATTGATGAAGTTCGCGTTGAATGGGCAAATTTCATGCTTCTTCACATATAGTCTTGTGATGTTTTAGTTGTAAGTTATTGATTTTTTGAATTATTTTGTACTGTGTTATGGAGAATACGGTCTTATTGTTTTGTTAAGTGATGTGCACAGTATTTTTGTATAGTGATTTTGTAGATGTAATGAAAACAGATTGTATATTTTTGTATAGTGATTTTGTAGTCGTAATGAAAATGTTGTATATTTTTGAATAGTGATTTTGAACGTAGTCGCAAGTATATTTTAATCTCATTTGCTTGTGCGTTATTAATTGTACAGTGTTTAAATAAAGAAATTAACTACGGTTGAAATTGAAAACCGTAGTTGTTATTAAATCGACTACGGGTTGTAATAGAAAAGCGTAGTAAATTTGGCATTAAAACCGTAGTAAATAAACTCAAAACCGTAGTTAATACATATAGACTACGACAAAAAGCGTGGTGTATGTGCGAAATTTTGTGTGATGCGTTGGTATAGACTACGCAAAAAGCGTGGTCTATGTGCGGCGTAGTCTATATGGGTATAGACTACGCAAAAAAGCGTAGTCTATGTGCGGCGTGCGTAGTCTATAGTGGGTATAGACTACGACAAAAAGCGAGTGTATGAGCGAACTATTGTGTGATTCGTGTGTATAGACTACGCGCGTGGCGTAGTCTATGTGCGAAAAGCAGTGGTCTATGGTGGGTATAGACTACGCATAAAAACGAGTGTATCGCGCCTTTTTACGTGATGCGAGGGTATAGACTACGCGAAAAAGCGTAGTCTATGTCATAAAAGCGTGGTCTATAGTGGGTATAGACTACGCTTAAAAGCGAGTGTATGCGGCGCATTTTACAGTAGTTTGTGGGTATAGACTACGGCGTAAAAGCGTAGTCTATGTCGAAAACAGAGTCTATAGTGGGTATAGACTACGCTTAAAAAGCGTGAGTGTATTGCCGCCTACTTTCTCTACACCACTTTTCTCACTACTGATGCACATAGACTACACATAAAGCGTGTAGTCTATTCTTTTTTGTAGTAGTGTACCACTAGGACCATACCGCCCAATCCAAATTCCTTTGTTATCTCATTTTAAATCTATCTCAAGAGAACTTATGAAAATCGCATATGCAAGCCCGCACGCGTGTGGGCGTTTACACATGAAACTCCCACTTCTCAATAGATTAAAATGTTTTATTTAGAAATCTCATCTAACAAACTTACGACAAACAAGCAAGTAAGCCACGCGTGTGGACGTTTACTCACAATGCGTATCACTTTGTTTATAGATAAAAAAAGTGGAGGTCTTGACATTTTAATTTAAAAATTAATATGTCAGGTTACTTGCTTAGTCTTTTATTTCAAAAGGTTTGTCCATGCAAATCACGTAATCCTAGCATGCTTTTCTATGGAACTCAACATGTAAAACATGCTCGTAGAATTCTAAAATATGCTTGAAAAACGTGATAAATCAAGCATGCTTACTATTCGCATCCAATCACAAAAATATATAAAAGGTTTATCTACGTAATTTAAACATACATAGCATGCTAATGCATAATTTAAACATCCACGACATGCTTTGAACGATAAAATAAAATAAAATCGCTCATCGCGGCCACTAGTGGATCTCGTTCTACGCCTAATTTATTACATAAATTTGCAAAGTCTGATCTTCAAACTCAGCGGGCCTTGTGTGCATGGGCACGGACGGATCGTCAAAACTTGATTTGGGCGAAATATCAAAACGGGTCGGATCATTGATACGGGCCGAACCGGGTAAAAATGTGGAACGGGTAAAAAATCGGATCCGGGCTTAAAACCGGTCAGGTCGAATTTGGGCGGATCGCCACATCGCTGCTAGCATGCACGACCCATGCGCCGCCCAAGCTCATCGACCACGCGCCGCCCGCCTCCCGCATCATCTCGCCGAGGGCGGCCGTGGGAGACGCCGCCACCCATGCTATCGTCGGGAGCAGTTGCCGAGTCATCTGCGCACAGTGCCGGCTTTACCAAGAAAACCCGCACGCGACACGTCGCAATCCCGCCGGCGAGAAATCCGGGCATTGAGGTCTCCCACGTGAGAATCGCCGGTCTTTGCCGAGCCGTCTCGCGCGGCGGCTGTTGAGGCGCCTGCGCAGCGTCTCGCCAAGGCTGCCGAGCGCTTGCGCGCTAGCCGCCGAGGTGCTGCTGGCGTGGCTCGTCGAGGAACCTACGCCAAGACGCACCGCGGCCGCCGATGGACGCCGAGGTTTCCGCCAGCGAGGCCGTCGAAGCCAGTCGAGCCCGACTCACCGAGGCGTGCCGAGCTGCATCGCCCGGTGCTTCCAAGACCTCGTTGAGGTTTCCCGGTGCATTTACCGAGTTTCGTCGGCCGCGCCGCCGCCGTAGCGGCGCCGAGGAGCATCCGTCGCTGGCACGCGCACGCACGTCCGATTGCCGAGCCATGCTGCCCGTCATCCGCACGCCTCGTGCGCCAGTGCGCCGGGGTTGCCGGCGACCGCCACGATGCCGCCGACGCTGTCCGCCCGTGACCGCCGAAAAAAGCGCGCATGGCGTCGGGGATGTGCTGCGCCCGTCGTCCGGTTTTCCGACAAACTTTCGTCGTCTCGTTCTTCGTGCTTTCGTCTTCGTTCTTCTTTTACAGATAAGATTTACAAGAAAAAAATCTAATCTAACCACGGATTTTCTCGTGGTGACAAACAAAATCCGACAAAAAATAAAACGAGCCACGATGTACGATAGATTCATAATTAATTAATTACGCATGTTTTAATCAAACGTGAATTAATCCAACAGAGCGAATCTAATCAACACAGGCTCGATACCAATTGTAGGGAAATCTGATTTTAACCCTCTCCTGAGGATCTATCTTGGATGTTTAGTTCACCATACATTGATTATAAGCCTAGCATGCACCTCTATAATTAATTGCAACACGTAGGAGTTTTCTCGTGTTTACCTACGAATCTGTCGGGGAAGAATAGATCAAGACTCGTGCTTTGATCTTCTGGACTGTATCCCGTTTGCCTAAACTCCAATGTCGAGTGAGGACAAACTATGGAGAATGCTATAGAAAATCGTCTCTACTTCCTCACACAGTTTTCGAAAATTCTCACTATATCAAAATAGTAATTCTCGAAAATATGGTTAAGGATTAGCCTTGATTTTCTCTCTCACCTTATATTTATAATGCACTCCTAAATCCTATCTATATAGGATCTATGCATATCTAATAAATATAATAATATCCTTTAGGATAGAGAGGATCAAGTTAGAGTCGATGGGACTCTACATAGAGGGACGAAATTCTTCTAAGCAACAGGCCTGGATGGGCCAGCCCAGGGATCAAATGCAAGGAATAAAGATGGGCCTCAAATAAATTAATTATCTTATGTTCAGCCCAGAACATAAATTAATTCATAAACATTTATTCATGCCACTTGAGAATAAATCTTGACTTACCCTTTATTTCCGAAGGTTAGTCGGGCTTGCACTTAGACTTTACTGAATCCCGTATTTAAGATATCAGACGTCCATTAATTATTTACGCGTTACGATTGCTTAAAATAATTAATATCTTTAATTCCTTAAGTAGTACCACTCAACCTAATTATTGTACTTGAGATAACTCAACCTGCGGGGTTTAGTACAATAAACCTTTGAGCTCCTTAAGGGGCGTCATCATCCTAGCGGATACGTGACTCGACACGGTAACTAGCGTGACATCTGACCGCCACCACCCAAGATGCAGAGAATCTTGGGTTATCTCATGTAACCCTCACCCATAGCAAGTCAAAGTGATGGTCAAGAACTCATACTCACCTAATACCTTATCGAGGTTTAGATCAGCGTAAGTCTCCGAGATCTAGGTTCTTCACGACGGTCGATAGAGAACTCGTCTCACCGTGATCCATCGATACGTCGAGGCGTACCAACAGTGAGCAAGCAACCAAGTCAAGTCATTTCTTATCTACACGCAGCCTATACCGACAACTCGTCCTCAAGTTATCTCACCAGTGATACTTTTTATATCTCATTAAGCTTGACCAATCATACGTACTTCGTGATCTACAACACATCGTATGATCTAACTTATATATGAGATAAAGGGACATACATATGCAATCAAGTAAACAATTCGGATAAAAGATTGTAATAGTGGTAACAGAAAACATTGTATACAAGCTCAACCAAACCGCTTTCAGTATACAAATCCAACACGGTCGCGAAGAAGTGCCTCGCGACCACCCTCGCGACCGCAGGTCGGCCGAAACACGCCCAATGCTTTTTAACGCCTTCGAGTGATGTGTGTGTTTTCTCTCCTTGTTTCACCTTGTTAGATCACATGTTAGTATGGGGGGAGGAATTTTACTAAGTTCTAGTCTGGGGGAGCTCTTAATAGGGGTTGACGTTTATTTTGATTTTTGTTAATAAGTACATGCGCTAACTTTGAAATATTTTTTTAAGTATATTATGTCGCGAGCATCCGGCCACAAGCGCAAGGGCAAGGAGGTCGTCTCTACTTCACATGACGAGCCACATGATGAGTTCCACCCCGAGAAGTTTGGGGTGCGACTGCCGAATCCCTCATCACGGGACCGTTGGAGGCGATTGGTGCAATTAAATCACAGACACTCGAGATTCATGTGCATCAATACGTGTCAAGAAATGAGGATAGCTAATGACATGACGTGGTTAGCCGAGAGGGCCGGGCTGTACTCTATTATCACAGCCAACTATCTGACATACCGGATCCTAACTCTGGAATTCCTTTCGACTGTCTATGTCCACAAGACACAAGGGTCGCCGGACTATATTACGTTCCAGATGGACAAGGAGCCCCGACAGCTCTCCGTGGATGAACTGAATGCTATCATCGATGGTAATCCCGAGGGTATATACATCGGGGATTTAGAGACTACGCCACATAATATGTGGCCATTGTTCGTAGACATGACTCTTGAACAGAACCCGTTCTATGACACCTCTAGAGCCAAGGCAAGTTCCATACGAAATCCCGCGGTCCGTTACTTTCACTGCCTGATCACCTTCACCATACATGGCCGCAACAATGCCGGAACAGTCCTCTCACAGGACATGAGTCTCTTGATTTGAGCTGCGACTCGACAAAAGATGCATGCCGGCATGTTCCTTGCACAGCACTTCCAGATGCAAGCAGAGGTTTCGGGAAACGCGAGGATATGCATAGGGGAATTCGTTACCCCTATTGCCAATTTTTTTCTGGTGACTATTCGCGAGAATCCTATCTCTCAGGATATCTTCCTAGACAAACCTTGTTTATACGTCCAGACGTTCCTGAAGAGGCACCCCATCCATCACCTCTGGCTGCTATACGACAAGCACGGCTAGTCTATATTTCGCCTGCCCCGCACAGATCTCACCAGTTTAAGCAGCTTTAGGCCACCAGAGTCCAATTGGAACTTGAGCTCCCGTGTTCACTATACATGGGCTCAGCGCTTGAATGCGCAAGGCGAGAACGAGAGAGAGCAGCAAGAGGAGGAAGGCGAGCATGAGGTGGCACCCGAGACAGGTGGCACATTGCTTCCGCCGCCCATTCAAGGCGATCCCGGGATATATGAGCGCATGGATCGCATAGATGGTCGACTTGACCACATCGACGGGCGCCTAACATCCATATTGGCCCAACAGCAGGCCTAATTCGAACAACAACAAGCCCTCTTCGCCCAACACCAGGCGCATCAAGAACCCCAAAGACAAATGATGGAGATGATGCAGCGATGGGATCGATGGCTGATCGCTCCTTTTCACACGTAAAAGTGTAATGATAGGGAATGGCGATATCGTATCCACAGAGATTGTATCACGAAAACATAGAAGCTAGCTCAGCGATTATTCATCATTATTCAAGCACGATAAAGGGTGAGAGGTTTTAGGCTTGAAATTAATCAAAGCAAAGATAACCAGCGAGAAAAATAAAGAACATAATAAAACACGAACGATAACTATAAAGAAAGACTAACCACAGGGATGCACCGATCCTATCCACAACGATGTTTATCCCGCTTATTACTAACCGCTTTAATCCGCACAAGACGGAAGATCACATATATAACCAACAACTTGATTCATTTACAATTGCGGCGGTTGATTACTAATTTTCCTATTACGATTCGCCTCTAGAGGAAAATAAGCAACTCAAATGGATCACTAAGACTATGCTTCCTACGAATGTCCTATCTCGATTCGACTCGAGGCTTATTCGTATCATGCATTCAAGATCGATTGACCAATAAAACAGCGATTCGTAATTGATGAACTATGATATGCATCAAAATTGATTAGAAATCAACACATATAAATAAGCACCAAGAATCATGAATCGATGCATGGAAGGTAAATAACAATAACGGGAATCACAACATATAGGATCGGATCATGCAAACCCTAGGATTAGAATAGAAAACTAGCCGACATCATAAGCGGAATGAAATACGATTTAACCATAAAAGCAAAATTAAATATATAAAACCCGTAGGGAAGCGTCGGATGAACAATGGTTGGTCTTGAATCAATCCCAAGCGAACGAGCGGAAAACAAAGGAAAACGATCGGACAAAACGTTCCGATCGATAACGAAACGATAAACTAAACTAGAACAACGTAAAACAATACTAGAATTAAACTAAGCGAAGACTAAAGCTAAAGAATGGAAAACAGAGGAAAATCAAGTAAAATAGGTGCAGGCGTGTTGGGGTCTCTGGAGGCGCGGATGGCTTATCTATTTATAGAAAAGGGTGGAAACCTAATTTTGCCTCTGCCGCGCCGCCTCATGACGGTCCTCGCGATCGCTAGGGCGATCGCTAGGTAATCTCGCCGATTTCGCGCTTCACCGCTTCTTCTTCGCTTTGAACCTCATGACACAGCTAGCGGTCGCTAGCCATTATGAATCGGTCGCGAGAAATCGTCCAGTGAGTTCTCGGCGCTAGGCTTATCGCTGGCACGAGGTTGAGGCCGCGGCCTTCTCGGTGCTCACCGGCTTGCCCTAGCGGCCAGCCTAGCGACCGCTAGACCGTCGCTAGAACACAGGCGAGAATGTTAATTTTTACTCGTCTTCGTTCCTTGCTTGATAATCAATATATAAACCTACAAAGCGTCGAAGGAACACCCAAGAAGCGGTATCTTCTAGAAATAGATGAAACATTAAGAATCGATACATAAGCGCACATTAAGCGATCTAAAATCATCTTTAAATATCAACAATAAGCGTGTAAAATGCGGCGTTTATCAAACCCCCAAACTTAAAGCATTGTTTGTCCTCAAACAAAAGCGTAATGAAAGACAAGCGAAAGATCAACGAGCGTAGCAAAGAGGATAATCATTCTAGCCTCGAAACATATAAGCGCTCAAAACATTGGCGCACATGACGACGTTAGCCAACTCCACACAAACAACCATCGAGGGCAAGAACTTATTTATTTCAACCTCACAAAGGCATGTGCGTAAAATATATAGAATACACTCAAACTCGTAAAGAAATTAAGGGCGTGTATACACTCACGGATCGATGCAATGCAACATCTTACCATAGGCTTGCCGTTTCTCTAACATCTCCACCGCGTCAAATGTGTTCAAATAAGGATCAAAGAGGTCTTTTGATAGGTTATAATGTAGGCACATTGGTTAAGGTAGGATAATATATGGCTAAGTGACTCAAGCAAACTCAAGCACCATCGTTTATATATTTCGACACATATGGACTTTGTCCATTTTCTCTTCTTTCCCAACGTAAAATTGGCGTTCTATGCCTCATAAGGTACCTATACTTTGTTTAAAGACCCTTTATGCTCAACACTCATAATGAACTTAACATTTTTCTTTTTCTTTTCTTTTCTAGAGCTTATAGGGTTTAACTTTCACGAACAAGGTACTATTCTTCACCACAGATATATTTTCTAAACGAAACTTTTCTCATCATCACTACATCAAAATTTCACCCCGTTTGATTCCCATATCCATCCTCACCTCCTATCATCCGGTTAATCGAAAGAAAAAGTCTAATAAAGGCTCAAAGAAGGTGACAAATGGTATATATCATCGGGTTAGTGTTTGGGTGAAAATGTGGTTAACAAAGATGGCCTTTTATCCTTTCCAAATTCGAAACACATATTGCAGTCTCGACACAGAAACACGGCAAGTTCTAGAAGATAATCACATGCATGATATCACACAATTAAAAGAAACTGTATCAATATGTTTATACATTGAAGCTCAAGTCTCACGGGTTAAGCAAATGATGAAAAACAACAAGCCTAAGCCATCTCACGTCATTCATGCGTCATTTTCTAACATATCATGTGCCTATCATTAAATTTCACAAAAAATTTCTATCGTCATTGGCACATGAATTAACACACTTCACTTAACTCGTTGATCGACGATACGAAAAGCGAAAAGACAAACAAAAGGCGACAAAAACAACACAAACGAAAGAAACGACAAAACACGAAAACAAAAACAAAGAAAACGTTGGGTTACCTCCCAACAAGTGCTTAATTGCGTCTTTAGCTGACCATTACTAACCTCGTCAATCGGGCGTTTTAGTAGCAATAGACATCTTTCTCGACTTGTGGAACCTTCTAAACTTAGCATTTACGGATGACCACCACCGACTATGGAAGTGGCCACAAACTTGAATGAAACACTCGGAGTTCCATGCCGAGTCCACTTCTTCCTTCTCGCAGCTTCCTCGAGTGGTTTGGTACCCTCTAGCGTGAGGCGTGGCGGCGCAGTAGTCGTGATCGAGCAACAATCTTCCGCTTCCAGCGTCGTGTTGCTTGATGGCGTCGTATGGAAATTTTGAGCTCCTCATCGTTAACACGAAACGTGAGGTTTCCTTCCGCACATCAATCAGCGCCACGACCAGTTGCTAGAAAAGGTCTACCAAGGATTAGTGGTTGTTGTTTGAATTCGGAATATCAAGAATAACAAAATCGGCGGAAAAAGCGAAATCCGAATTCTTACCAACACGTCTTGACGATACCTTTTGGATATGTGATGATCGGTCAGCCATCATCGATGAAATCTTAAGTCGGCTTCATTTTCCTAGGTGTAGCCGGTTGAAAGCGTTGATGGCATCAGTTGATGCTCGCTCCCAAGTCGCATAAAACATTTGGGAAAATCGCTCGGCGATCTCGCACTCTAACGATGAAACTGCCGATCATTCGCTTGAAGGGAGCTTCTTTGCAAGACGGCACCTGCACTCTTGGGATAGGAAATTTTCTCAAATTTCCCAAGTTTCTTCTTACTTGCAAGTCGTCTTTTAAGAATTTCATGTGGCAGGCATGTTTCGCATAGCGCTTGAAAGAGAGGCAAATTTATCTCAACTTTCTGGAATACCTCTTTGAAACGAGCAAATTCCTCGTCATATTTCGACTTGACAAGTCGACTCGGAAACGGGACCGGAGGAATGTACGTGCGAGGATTAGCCTCTGGGGGTGCTTCGCGGTCGACCTCGCGACCGCTGGGATGGTCGCGAGGAGTATGCTGCGCGCTGGACTCCTTCCTCGCGTGCGAGCTTGCGGGCGCGAGCTCGCGCGCTGATTTCTCGGCCATGTGCTCTGACTGATTGCTCGCGGTCGGGTTTGCGAGCACTGGGTCGCTCGCGAACAACTCTGGCGCGGATACTCGGATGGCTCGCGGTCGGGTGCGCGGGCGCGCGCTCGGTCGCGGGCGTCTGTGGACAAAATTCAGGATGGCTCGCGATCGGGCTCGCGGTCGCGAGCTCGGTCGCGAGTTTCTGCGTCAGAATGTTTTCTTGCTCTTCTTTCTCGGTAGGGCTCGGGTAGGCTCGTCCACTCCTCGTCTGAATGGCGAAGCATTGACTCTTCGGGTTCACCTCCGTATTACTCGGAAATTGGCCCGTCTTTTGTAGTGCATTCACTTGTACGGCAATTTGACCAATTTGACCTTCCAACATCTTTATGTGCTTCCCCATAGCCGTCACAGTCGACTCCAAGTGATTTATCTTACGCGGTGTTCTTGATGAGCAATTCGATTCGTTGCCAATTGTTGGTTGCTTACAACCAACTGCTGCATCATGTCTTCGAGACTTGGCTTCCTCGGCTCTTGAATCGAATTCTGAGTATTGAAGCCTGCTGAAGGTTGTTGGAAATTTGAATGACTCCTCGATTGATGTGGTGGCGTTCTGTCTCGATCGACTCTTGAAAAGTGAACTTCTTCATGAGGTCGTCATATTTCGAATCACTCTCAACGGTTGCTTTGAGCGATGGCGTTCTCTCCGTTGGCCATTGATAGCTTGTTGGCGACCATCTCTTCTGTCTGACTTGCCTCGTCGATTGGTCGGTTTAATAAGCGCCCCCGTGGACGCATCTACCATGCTCCTCGCCCGCCATGTCACCCACCGTAGAACTGTGTGATTTGTTGCTCCTTGGAGAACCCATGTTGTGGACATCGTCTCAATAGACCTCTGAATCTCTCCCATGCCTCGAATAATGATTAAATCGTGGTTACGGCAAAATGAGAGATTTCGGCAATGATCTTCTGCGCTTTCGCCGTGGGAAAGTATTTCGAAAAACTTCTCACAAGTTTCCAAGTGTCGATGCCATTCGGTCCAAACTCTTGAACCAATCTTTCGCTTTGGTCTGCTTGAGAAACCGAATCTTGATTCTGGATTGTGTCTTGTGGCACCCCATTACATTTGATGGTGTCACAAATGTCGAAAACGCCTCGAGATGCGCATTCGGTCTTCCGTGACTCCTCACTGGCTTTCTCCTTGGACCATCTTGATCGGGGCGGTTTGAGCTCGAAATTATTGCATCTACGTGCGGGCCCCAACCGCCTCCTTGGAACTGCTCGGTGGGATGTCGATACATGTGGTTCGAGAGGTCTTTCCTCCGGAGCGGGGACAACGATTCCCATGTTCGCCATCCGACTGCATCTCTGCAAAGTCGGCTAGCATCGTCTTCTTGCTCGGGAGGAATGCCCCTGTTCATGGGATTCTTTGCCATTGCGGCTCTCTCTCTCGTCCTCTTCTCCTTTGAGAGCTTTCGATCTCGGGATCTAATAATATTTCGGAGGTCCACGAGATCTTGTACGCATAAACCACCGAAAAAAAAGAGAATTTAGCACTAACCAAAATAAATAATATATATATATACTTGAATTAATAAATCCAAATCGTCAAATTATTCCTATGTGATCTTAACAATCCCGACAGGCGCCAAAATTTGATCGCCCTTTTCACACGTAAAAGTGTAATGATAGGGTATGGCGAAGTATCGTATCCACGAGATTGTATCACGAAAACATAGAAGCTAGCTCAGCGATTATTCATCATTATTCGAACACGGATAAAGGGTGAGAGGTTTTAGGGCTTGGAAATTAATCAAAGCAAAGATAACCAAGCGAGAAAAATAAAGAACATAATAAAAACACGAGCGATAACTATAAAGAAAGACTAACCCTAGGGATGCACGATCCTATCCACAACGATGTTTATCCCGCTTATTACTAACCGTTTTAATCCGACAAAGACGGAAGATCACATATATAACCAACAACTTCGATTCACGACAATTGCGGCGATTGATTACTAATTTTCCTATTACGATTCGCCTCTAGAGGAAAATAAGCAACTCAAATGGATCACTAAGACTATGCTTCCTCTGAATGTCCTATCTCGATTCGACTCGAGGCTTATTCGTATCATGCATTCAAGATCGATTGACCAATAAAGCGATTACGTAATTGTTGGCAACTATGATATGCATCAAAATTGATTAGAAATCAACACATATAAATAAGCACCAAGAATCATGAATCGATGCATGGAAGGTAAATAACAATAACGGGAATCCAACATATAGGATCGGATCATGCAAACCCTAGGATTAGAATAGAAAACTAGCGAGACATCATAAGCGGAATGAAATACGATTTAACCATAAAAGCAGAAATTAAATATATAAAACCCGTAGGAAGCGTCGGATGAACAATGGTTGGTCTTGAATCGAATCCCAAGCGAGCGAGCGGAAAACAAAGGAAAGCGATCGGACAAAGCGTTCCGATCGATAGCGAAACGATAAACTAAACTAGAACAACGTAAAACAATACTAGAATTAAACTAAACGAAGACTAAAGCTAAAGAATGGAAAAGCAGAGAAAAGCGAAGTAAAATAGGTGCGGGCGTGTTGGGGTCTGGAGGCGCGGATGGCTTGCCTATTTATAGAAAAGGGTGGAAACCCCACTTGCCTCTGTCGCCGCCTCGCGACGGTCCTCGCGATCGCTAGAGGCGATCGCTAGGTAATCTCATGCTGATTTCGCTTCGCTTTCGCCTTCTTCGCTCGCTTTGAACCTCGCGACACAGCTAGCGGTCGCTAGCCGTTATGAGGCGGTCGCGAAATCATCCGGTGAGTTCTCGGCGCTAGGCTTCGCCATGAGCACGAGGTTGCGGCGCCGCCCTTCAGGTGCTCATTGGCTTGCTAGCGGCCAGCCTAGCGACCGCTAGGCAGTCGCTAGAACACAGGCGTAATGTTAATTTTTACTCGTGCTTCGTTCCTTGCTTCGATAATCAATATATAAACCTACAAAGCGTCGAAGGAACACCCAAGAGCAAGATCTTCTAGAAATAGATGAAACATTAAGAATCGATACATAAACGCACATTAAGCGATCTAAAATCATCTTTAAATATCAACAATAAACGTGTAAAATGCGCGTTTATCAGTGGAGAGGATTCTATCCGCCGACGGAGTAGCGCGGCATAGGAGGTAAGGTCTCTCTCCCAACTACTCTTTTCTGCAAACCTTATTGCCTCCATTTCACACCTGTTCATAATAAGTTTGGGGGGAGTGGACGAGTTTGGTTGTTTGTGAGTCTTGTTTATGTTTTCATTTTATCGTGTAAAGTTATTTTGCTTTGGGGCTTTTGTCGTGTTTCTCTTTTCATTTTTGTGTCTGTCGATCAACGAGTTAAGTGAAATGTGTTAATCCATGTAGCCAATGATGATAAAAAATTTCTGTAAAAATATGTTGATAGTGCACATGATGTGTTTGGAAGCGAAGCATGAATGACTTGAGATTGCTTAGCTTGTTGTTTTTCACCATTTGCTTAAACAAGTGAGACTTGAGCTTCAATTGTATAAACATCTTATTGACGCTTTTAATTGTGTGATATCGTGCATGTAAGCATCTTCTAGAACTTGCCGTGTTTACGTGTCGAGGCCGCAATATGTGTTTGAATATGGAAAGGATAAAGGCCGTCTTTGTTAACCACATATTTGCCCATACACTAACCCAATGATATATACGTTTGTCGCCTTCTTTGAGCCTTTATTAGACTTTATTTTTCGTGTTAACCGGATGATAGGAGGTGAGGATGGATATGGGAATCAAGGGAAGTAAATTTGTTTTGATATATTAAGTTGGGATAAAAATGGAGAGTAAAAGAATGGTACCCGTGTGTAAAAGAATGGACCCTATAAGATCTAGTATAAAGCTAAGAAAAATTTTGTGAAAAATGTGAGCATAAAGGGATTTCGTTATCAAAGTATAAGGTACCTTATGTGCATAATGTTGATTTAACATGTTGGAAAGGAAAGGGAAAATGGACATGTTGGAAAGGAAAGGGGAAATGGACAAAGTCCATATGATTTGAATGTATGAATGGAGATACTTGGAGTTATTTTTGAGTCACTTAGCCATATATTATCCTACCTTAACCAATGTGCCTACATTACAACCTACGAAAAGACCTTTTTGATCCTAATTTGAACGCATTTGATGTGGTGGAGATATTAGAGAAACGGCAAGCCTATGGTAAGATTTTGCATTGCATTGATCTTTGAGTGTATATATGTCCTTAATTTCCTTATGAGTTTGAGTGTATCCTATATTTTACACACAAGCCATTGTGAGGGTTGAATTGAATGAGATTTTTGCTTTCAATGGTTGTACATTGTTGAGTTGACTAATGTCGTCATGTGCGCTAATGATTTTGAGCTTTGAAATATTTCTGAGGCTTGATTATGGTAATCACCTTTGTGGACGCTCGTTGATCTTTCGTTGTATCTTTCTTTCTTTTTTGTTTTGTTTTTGTTTGAGGACAAACAATGCTTCAAGTTTGGGGGTTTGATAAACGCGCTTTTTACATGTTTATTGTTGATATTTAAAGATGAATTTAGATATATTAAGTGCGTTTATGTATCGGATCTTAATGCTTTTATATATTTTTGGAAGATACTGCTCTTGGGTTCTTTTTTGGTGTTTTGTAGGCTTATAAGATGATAATCGAAGCATGGAACGAAGCACGAGCAAAAGAAGGGCAAAAACAGGGGCTAGCGGTCACCTTCGCGGCTGCTAGCCCAGTCGCGAGGCGCATATGAGAGACTGAATGATGTCTCGCGACCGACCTAGCGACCGCTAGGTCGGCCGCGAGGAAAAACCATACGACACGGCCACGGGCGAGACCGCGAGAAGCGACCGCGAGCTTCCAAGCACGAGATGCTTTCGAGAAGAGCTACTGCCCGATTTCTCACTGCCAAGGCTAGCGACCGCGAGCCAAGTCGCGAGGCACACCTAACGGGCGCGAGACCAGCCACAAGCCAAAGAAGACGCACGCGCCCAGATTCCTCGCGACCGAGCTCGCGACCGCGAGCTCGGCCGCGAAGCGAGGCGGCTGGACAAAAATTAGGGTTTCGGCTTTGCTTATAAATAGGGCCCTCGCGCCCGGACCTCTGATCGAGCTAAAACACACTCAAATTCACTGCATGATCGTGCGAGGTAATCGTGGTGTGATAAGTTAACAGAGTCGTCTCTCGAGGAAAACTTAACAGGCGATTGTTAGTGTCCCACACGAAAAGCAATTAAATCCTAAACATTCTAATAACAACGGGGTTGAGCATGCGAGAATAGAAATACGAGAAATAAACAACGATCCTAAGCGTGGGTTGTCGATCCCGAGCTAAACTAATAAAGCGATAAATCTAAACCAGGGGTTGTCGATCCCTAGTTGAACTATAAGCGATAAATCAAAGTGATAAATAAAAGCAATAGCAAACCTATTCTTAGGGTTTGTCAAGCCCTAATCTAAGTCTACTTGTAAATGAAACATGATCGTCGATCAACTAACAAGAACAAGAGTGTCGAAAGCATAAAATCATATATCGAATTGAATCCAACAACAATCATAAAGCAAGAAATCACCAAACAATAATATAAATCAGAGGAGTGGAAATCCAATAACAATAATCGATAAATCCAACATATGAATTCGGTAAACAAAACGTAATAATCGAAGAAACAGAAAGCATGAATTAAAGCTAAGATTTATCTGTGTTGTTGCCTGAAGAAAATCCCGGAAGAAAATGGGCGAAAGCGCTTGTGACTAAGAAATAAGAACCGAAGACGGAACCTTTTTGACCTAAGCAGCGCATATATATATTAAATGAAGGTGAGCCGGCGTTGAAATGAGCATACGCTTCGAATACATTCTGCTTGAATATGAGCGCCGGTTCGGGTTGAGCATGGTGGGAGAAGTTTACGCCTCACAAATGAGCGCCGCTCATTGTGGCCGAGAGAGATCATGGTGCTTGTGACGGGTGAAGGCTGGCCGGCGGCGCTTGGTTCAGTATTGGAGAACGCGTCGGTGGCCGGAGTGAGTTGAGCGTCTTGTTGGAGAAGATGGCGCTGAAGTGTGAAGGCAAGCAGGTGAACCGCGAGTAAAATTGATGAACCGCGCTCAAATGGAAGCTGGCAGCAGGTGAACCGGCGTTCACAATGAACCGGCGTTCGCTGGGCGTGCATTTGCGCGGCGCGCGCGCGCGATCTTGCTTTGCGCAGTGTTTTTGTTTTGGCCCGTTCTCCTTCGTTTGAACTCCGATTTGCACACGGTTTTGCCTACGGACTCCTATCACAACGTAATTTACTTATTATCAAGGATAAAATCCTTGATTCCTTCTTCAAAATTCATGAGAATCATTGGAAGTGTTCAGCGCCGGCGCGCGAGCGGGCGCGTGGAGTGCGTCTTGCGACTTTGAAGAAATGATCCGTTCTCTCGTCCGAACTTCGAAATTGCGATCCGTTTGCGCCTATGAATTCCTATCGAAAGGATCTTCAATTATATCTGATCCTTGGCAGATCTAATTCATCCTATTTTCTGCCATTTTCCTACAAAATATCGAGACGAGCGAAGTAAGTCGAATCGATAAATATTACTCGAACCAAAGGCATAAATAGGACAAACCATAGAAAATGACACGTAAAACAATACCAAGAATCATCACAAAATCATACCAAACAACCTCTCCGACGTTTTACTCGGTTTTCATAGTTTTCCTATTTTTGCACTCTAGCTTTGATTTGGATCCATCTAGCATTAGTTTTACATTGTTTTACATTAGTTCTACGATTTGTTAGCGCTTTGGGCAGCTTTTGTCGAACAAATTCCATCTTTTTCCGTTTTTTTATTTGAGGTTGGGATACGAACCTAACGATTGTTCTTGAGGCCACATTACGGGTTTATCTATATAATTTCTATTTCCATGATTATTTAGTATTTAATTTTGTTTATTATGTTCAGCTAATTTCGTTCTAATCCTAGGGTTTGCATGATTCTATCCTAAATGTTGTGATTCCTACTATTATTATTTACCTTCGGGCATTGATTTATGATTCTTGGTGCTTAATTATATGTGTTAATTTACGATCAATCTTGATGCATATCTAGTTGCGATTAATTATAACCGTTTTAATTGTCGATCGATCTTGAATGCATGATCTGAATAAGCGCTTGAGTCGTGGCTGTGATAGGAACATTCGTAGGAAGCATATTCTTTGTGATCCTTTTGGAGTTACTTATTTTCACCTAGAGGCGTAACGATAATAGGGAAAATTAGTAATCAGCCCCAATTGTAAATGGCGAAATTGTTGGTTACATATGTGATCTTCCGTCTTATGCGGATTAAAATTGGTTAATAGGGCGGGGTAAACATCGTTGTGGGTAGGATTAATGCATTCCTAGGGTTAGTCTTTCTATCTTATTATCTCTTTGATTTTTTATTGCTTTCATTTATTTTTTTAAGTTGTTACCCTTTGCTTTGGATTTAATATTCGAAGCCCTAAAACCTTTTAAACAAAATCTGTTCTTGGATAATGATGAATTGTTGTTGAGCTAGCTTCTGTATTTTCGTGATACAATCCTTTTGGATACGATACTCGACTTACCTTTATACTTGCATGTTTTCGTGTTAGAAAAGTGAGCGATCAGTAAGAGGTCGGTACATATAGTTCAACGGTCGTGTTTCTGGAGCAGGGATGAGTCCCATGTTCGTCATCTGGTGCTGCATCTCAGTAAACTCTGCCAGAAGACGTGCAGCATGCTCGGGAGGTACACCCCCGTTGTTCGGATTCACTGCTATCTCTTGCCGTCTCCTTTCTCGTCTCCTTCTCCTTTGGGTATTTTCGATTTATGGATCTAAAGGTTGCTCAGGAGGTCCTTGGGACCTTGTGATCATAAACTACCTGGAGAAAAAGGGATAAATCAGTCCTGGCAAGAAATAAAAATAAAATAAAAATTACAGCTTGAATTAATAATTTCAAATCACCAAGTTATTTCTATATAATCTAAACAATCCCCGGCAACGGCGCCAAAATTTGATCACTCTATTTTCTAACACGAAAACGCGCAAGTAGATAGGTAAGTCGAGTATCGTATCCACAAGGATTGTAATGCAAAAATACAGAAGCTAACTCAATAATCCTTCATCATTATCCAAGTGAATTTGGTTTTGGAAAGGTTTGGGACTTGAAATATTTAATTCAAAGCGAAGGTAACAAAGCAAATAAAACGAAAATGATAAATATCAAAGAGATAAATGAACTAAAAGACTAACCATAGGGATGTATTAATCCTACCCACAACGTATGTTTATCCTGCTTCCTATTAACCCATTTTAATCCAGCCAAGATGAAAGATCACATATGTAACCAAAATTTCAGTTACGACAATTGTGGTAGCGGATTACTAATTTCCCTATTACTGTTACGTCTCTAGGTGAAAATTAGCAACTCCAAAAAGATCACAAAGAATATGCTTCCTACGGATGTTCCTATCTCAGCTATGACTCAAGGCTTACCCGTATTGTGCATTCAAGATCGATTGACAATTAAAACTTTTAAGTATTCAACTGGTAACTATGTATGCATTAAAGTTGATCAGAAATTAACACATAAGATTTAGCCCCAGGAATCACAAATCATTAACTGGAAGGTAAATAGCAATTAGCAGGAATCACAACACTTAGGATAAAATCATACAAACCCTAAGATTAGAACGAAAATTTAGCTAGACATAGAAATCGAAATAAAATACGAATTAACCATGGAAATAAGAATTGAATAGATTAAACCCGTAATGTAGCGTCTGAAGAACAATCGAGGGTTTGAATCCAAACCCGAGAAGTAAACGGATAAAATCTAAATTCCTTCGGATGAAATCGTTCCAAAGCGATTACAAAGCGTCAATCAAGCGTGAAATGCGAATAATCTAAAGACTAGATGAATGAAAATCAGAGCTAGAATGAAAGTATGTGAAAAATACTAAAAATTGAGGTAAAACGCGTGTAGAGGCGCTAATGCAGCTTAGGGGTATATATAGGCAATGAAATTTGAAACTAGGGGTGAGCATTCGGTTATTCGGTCGGTTTTGGACGAAAAAATAACCGAACCGAATTAACCAAATTTTAAATAAATAACCAAACCGAACAAAAATAACGAAATATATTTGGTTATTTTGAATTAAACCAATTTTAATATTTATATATATATATATATATATATATATATATATTATATATGTTTTATTCTAAACTTTAAACATGTATCAAACATGATTTAATTACAATCAATTATTCATAAAACCTTGGACCAATGCATACAAACATATCATTTTAAATCAACATTCATCACCAACAAATAATTGATTTGTAATGCTCATAAAGAATATAACAAAATACTAAATAATCCATCACCAAAACTCGAACAAAGTTCGACAAAATTATTGTCTACATCTTCCAAAGTTCCAAAAATAATAAAGTTTGTTTAATCCGTTGAACCTTCTAATGCTATACCACGTAAGCTACAAGAGACAAAACAATCGTTATATAAAATCAAAAATTCAAGTCGATTATATGAAAGTATAAAAGATGTTGTAGTTTAATTACCTTCTTGAAGTTTGTCGATATCTTCAAGCGCCTCTGCTCCAAACAAGCACAACGAGAAAGAAAAGAGAGCATAACAATTTACGAATGTTAAAAGTATTTTAACATTTATATTAGAAAATTCATGCAATGCAAAAAAGGAAATTAAGCAGAAGAATATTTAACATTTATATTAGAAAACTTTTCCATAACGATCATTTATTACTAAGCCGTGAGATGTAAGTGGTTTTATTTCTTGATTTTTGGATTCAAGTATTTAGTCCTTTTAATTTTTATCTTTGTAAAAGTATGCATCCGGCATCATTAAGGAAGCGAGACATTCATGGCCCAAATGCCGTTTCTTGTGGATGAAATCACGTGGTCATCCATTTTGTATTCGCGGGATCCATAAGAATCGAGAGTTTGCTAAGAAAGCTACGGACGAACTTTTTAAGTTAGATGAGCTTAGGATGCCGGTGCTATGTTACCATGTCTAATATTTATGCGGAGGCGGGGGCTGGGAACACATGGCGAAGGTGAAGAAGGTTATGAGAGATCTTGGAGATCTTGGCGAAGGTGAAGAAGTTTATAAGTGTTATCACTTATCACTTTATCGGATCAAAGAATTATTTTTGAACTTGGTAAAATGCAATTTTGAGGCGAGAATGAAAAAGATGAATCTCTTACCTAGCGGCGCTATGAAGGCTAGAAGGCAGCGGAGCTGGAGGCGTGCGGTCGTGCAGCGGGCGTCAGGTGCAACGGTGAGGCGTGCAGCGGGCGGCGAGGCATCTGAGTCAATGGCACAATGAAGGCTAGAAGGCGATGGAGTTGGAGGCGTGCGGGTGTGGGCGTGCGGCGGTGAGGCGATGGAGATGGAGCACGGAGGTTGCGTGGAATTGGAAGGTACAAGGCGTGGCGGCACTCGAGAGGTGATAAGTGAAAAGATTTAGGTTTGAGTGAAGACCGAAGAGAGAGATGCACAAAACTTAGTAGGGTTTTCTTATTTTAAAAGATATAATTTTTAAAAAATAAATATATTATAATATTATATATATATATTTCGGTTATCGGTTATTCGGTTAAAAAAAATCCAAACCGACCGAAAACCGAATTACCGAATAAAAATTCGGTTTTAATCGAATTAACCGAAATAACCGAACCGAATATAATTTTTTGGTTTGGTTCGGTTCGATTATTCGGTTTCGGATATTTTGCTCACCCCAGCCGAAACCACTAATTCGTGCCGAGCCGCAGATGCTGGCGGTTTGGGCTAGGCGTGAGTCGATGAATTTCTTCGATGAGCTCGCGGCCAGGTTCGCGGTCGCGTGGTTTGCCTCACGGCCGAGCTAGTGGTCACTAGCTCGGTCGCTAGTCTTGAGACATAAGCTTTTTCGAAGCATCTCACGAGCAGGCTCACGGTCACGTGGTTTTGCCTAGCGGTAGCTAGGTCGATCGCTAGTTGAATTCCAGAATGTTTCCGCCCGAGCTCACGGCTGGGCTAACGGCCGCTAGGGTGGCCGCTAGCCTCTGTTCTTTTCCTTCTTTGGTTCGTGCTTCGCTTCATGCTTCGATTATCATCTTAAAATGCTACAAAACACCAAAGAGGAACCCCAAGAGCAGTATCTTCCAAAAATAGCTAAACGTATAAATAAACTATATAAACGCACTTAAACCGATCTAAAATCATCTTAATATAACACTAATAAACGAGTAAAAAGCGTGTTTTTCAATTATGTAGTTTTAAAATTTAATTGGGCACAAAAGGTTCTATCAAGATAAAATTGTATTTATGCATGTATCTTATAGATATATGCACACATATTTAACTATAATACCTGTTTCCATGAATAAAATAACTAACATAATGGGTGTGCATAAAATAATTTGATCCAATATAAATTATATGACACATTTTTGAGGAAAAACAACAAATAAGCAAAAAGAAACAAGAGAGAAGACGAATCGAATTCAAAAAGATTATGTAAATCTAGATAGCATAAATATGCATATACATAACGCATAATAATAGTCAACTTTCGGTTACAAATTATTGCAATTACTTAATTGACCTTATTTATAAAATCAGTACATATAAAGGTAATTTAATTGCATAAAATATGGACCGCAAGTTCATCTATAATCAACAATCAAGATTAGTTCTCATTTCTCGAAATATTTGTGGTTCTCATTTGATTCATCCATATATATATATATATATATATATATATATATATATATATATATATATAGAGAGAGAGAGAGAGAGAGAGAGAGATAGAGAGAGAGGGATCAAATAGTACCCGAGTCCTAGATAGTATGTAGTACTCAATCTCATCCATCCATCCTATTAATCGTGTGGCTGAGATTAGCGCCTGATTTTTAAAAGTTTTACACGTTAATTTGTGTTAGTAAGGGTAGATTAGTAATATGATTTGTTATGTGATTTCGAAAATAAATCATGCATATAGTTGAACTGAACTATGCATTCAAATGAACACAAAAATGCATTTACTTGAACACAAACATGCATATGAGTTTCAATTTTAATGCATGTTGTAAACGCACTCCCAGCACCCGCTCGCGCGCACCTAGCGCCCGCTCGCACGCACCCAACGCCGGTTGGGTGCGATGCAGTGTTATGTTGTTTTAAATGCAGTATTTAGTTGTTTTAAATGCAGTGGTATGTTATTTCATATGCATTATTTATGTTTTGTTATGGCTCTTCCCAAACCTAGCGCCGATGCACACCCGCGCGCCCCCACCGGTCTTGCACGCGCATCCAGTAGCGGTTGGGTGCGATCGTTGTCATGTTATTTTGAATGCATTGTCATGTTGTTTTGAATGCAGTGTCATGTTATTAAGAATGCAGCGACCCAAACCCAGCGTCCGTGGATACCCAACGCTCGCGGACTTCTCTACCCAGCGCCGACGGGCACCCAGCACCCGCTGGACACCTTCCCATTTTGCCCCTGAGCGAAAAATGGGCTTCCACGTGTCAAATTTTGATGCGTCCACGTGTCCAAATGTGTGGTCTAGATTGGGTACTACATATTATCTGGGGACCGTGTACTACGGGAACCCAACCCTATATATATATATATCAGCATTCCCGAAGGCATCCCTCTATTTCAAGAGGATTCACGGCATGTCAAGCCTTGGTAATGATCTTCGCTTTTCATCAAATTAAACCACATGCTCCACCGCTTGTGCGGGCTCCCGTATCTATATAGGGATTGGATCCAGTGAGAACTCATCTTTTTTAGAACTTGTGAACTATGCATAGACGTATAAAGTTGTGCACAACGAAAACATTCTAAAATTTTTGCACAACAAAATAATTTTAGAAAGTTTTCTTTGTGCACAACTTTATACCGTTCTGTGCATCATATTTACACGTCTTATGCATAGTTCGCAAAAAAATATAGTTCTCATTTGATCAATATATCATATTTCAGCATGTATTCACTGAGTTCTTTTGTACTCGGTCTGCTATATATATATAAATATATAGCGTTGATGAACGATGGAGTAGTGCCGAGCAAAGTTTTTGTCGAGATTAGTTGAAAAAACTCTTGGGGGAGCTACATGTCTTCATACATGTATCTCGTTTATCTCTTTTTGTTGCATTACTCAGTCATTTATTAAGCTTCCATTTTTCAAACATTGTTATCTTCAATAAGATTGTACTGTTTGACCCTTTTTCAAATCAATTCGAGTAGATGTTTACATCTTTCAATTAACTAAGTATTTCCGCTCATGAGTACGTGTTTAGTGATTTAGTTCTATCAAGTCAACCAAGCACAACCCATTTTGATCACTTCTTCTAAATCCTCTCCCCTAGTCACAGTATCCTTGCTTATCTATCCTTAGCGAAATGTGATAGTGCCATATTTAAATAACAAATTTTGATTCAATTTGTAATTTTGACTTGACTTTTAAAATGTAACGAATCGGTACACAACCTTTCAACTTTTAGCAATTAAATTTTTTCCAAAATTTTCAACAACTTAGTTTTAAATTCTCGTTGTTTGACATCTTGATTTGAGAAATCAAAATTTGGGCTTCGAAGGGCTCGAAGAGATGCATACTTTGGCACATGAGTCTAGTATGTGCATTTAGTGCCGATTTTTGATGTTCAATCTAACAAGAATTGTTAGAAATTATTGGCAAAAGTAGAAGATGGTTTACTTATCTCGACTTATAATGACCATGTAGTCTTGTAATGAAACCGTATGTAGTTTTGAATAAGTGACGTTCTACTTTTTGAAAAGTGAGCTTATTTTGAAACCAAATTTTGAAAATTAGGGTTTGTGACATAAATTGTTCTAATTATTTTCTATGATTAAATTCATCATCTAGGACTTATAATATGTCACATAGCTATATATTAGCTAATTGTTACAAGAAAATAAAATGTATAGCATTATTATTATATAAGTTTGAAAATATGAACATATAGTGTGAAATGAATTAAATTGCTATCCAAGTTGATGATGTATTATAATAATTATGTTAATAATATATTTTTAAGGATAAGATGAGGTGTTTTAATATGTTGTGCAAGTGGGATGGATTTAATCCCAAAGGTACCGAAAATCTTGAATAAATTGGGGAAGAAAATTATGAAAATTCAAAGCTTGATAATTGTGAGAGTGATGTTGTTGATAATGATGTCTTAATTCTTGTATCCTAGTGTAAGGAATCAAATATTTCCCTCAACCATGCCATAAGAAATTAAGTGATAAATTTAAATTTTGTTTGTTACATGCATGGTATGTTTGTAAATTAAATCAGTGTAAATTGTTGACTTTTCAATTGATTTTTTCTAAAGTATTAACATTGGTTTAAATTGATAATGACATATATGATTCATGAATTATAGTGTAAGACAAAATGAAATTTCTCTTCCATTTTGAACATAGCCGACAACATATATATATGTTTTAAGTGATGATTTTCTAAATTCTTTGATAAAAATGAGAATAAAATGGATATGTATTGATTATAAGATAAGATGATGTATTGAAGCATGAAAAAAATATAATTTTTTTCCTACATTACTAATAGGGCCGAAACATATGTAATATGTGTTCAAGTGTTGAAATTTCTTTATTTCATGATAATGATAGTTGATTTTGGAATTTATCATATAATTAATTCTTATATGATATAATATGATGTGTAATGAGATGAATATTAAAAATACAAGTGGATACATTTATTTCTTGAAATAGCCGAAACCTATGTGTTTTTAAGGAATAAATTGTGCAACTTGTTTAAAGTGACACACATGTGTATTAATTATATGATAAGATGTAATATTACAAGTGTTAGGTGATCAAATTATTTCTGTCTCTAGTATAGGTCATATGACCGAAAATGATAGGATTTGTGCAAAGAATTTCTATGATTTTATGTGAATAATTTTTGAGATTTGGAGCAACAAGTGGATACTATCTTTATTAAGTGATAAGGTATGACATAAGTGAGTGTTATGTGATTTAATTAATTTTGTCTCTAGCAACCCTATAGTGACCGAAAATTTCATGGCAAATTAGAAAATATTGGCAACTTAAGTTAGATATTTTTTTCTAAAACAAGTGGGCTAGTTTTTTAAAAGAAAAGAACATTTTCTCTCTCACTTTAGAGACCATAACAACCGAGAGCTTCAGAAAAAAAAAGAGCTCCTTCATTTCTTACTCAAATCTTTGATAGAAAACGTTCGTCTACGAAAATCGATACCGATCAAAAGGTTAGGAATCGTTCAAGCTTTACGTACATGCTTAAATTTTCGAAATCCAACCATTAGATCTTATGTTATGAACTTATGTCATTTATGTTGAAAATTTCAAAAATTATGTTATAATGTTAAGATGTTTATTAAATATGTTTATATGATGATTATGAGCTTATATTATGAATTTAGTATAAAGTTGAGCATGTATAAAATTTCTTGATCATGACCGAATATATGTGATGTTCATATGATGTTGAGAATGATTTTTAATTGTTGATTTGAGCATGGATTAATGATCTATGGTAATAAATAAGCTTATATGATTTTATGTAGAATTTTGGAAAACATTAACCTATGTTTTGAAATTACGAAAATATATAAAAAATATTATGTTGATGTATGTTTGATATTTGAATGATATCATAGCATATATGTGATGTAGATTCATAAAATGTGTTGTATGAATTTATTGAAATTTAGAAAAAATTATTGTACCTAAGTCAAAGTTTTGAAACATATGTTCTAAGGTATATTAGTGTATGTTGAGAATGATGAAAATTATGTTATAGTGATGATATATAATGTTGATTATGTGTTGTGTGATTTAATTGGAATTTTGAAAAATGTTTGTTATATTTATCAAATGACCGAAAACTATAGGGTATAATAATATGATGTACAATTTTCTATGATCAATATTATTACATATTATTGATCCTATGTTGATATAGTATGTTATGTGAATTTATAAAATTTTTGGAAAAGTTTTGTGATATATATATACTAAAAGGACGAAACCTATATATAAGGTTTGAAAGTTTTAAAATTATTTTATCATGTATAATCACATATTATGTTCTAAAAATATGTTTTAGACATACTATGAATTTATGTGAATTTTTAAAATAAGGTATACTAGGGTTATGTTGAAACGTTGTGTTAAGTGACGTAAGTTGTAAAAATGATATGTATTGTACAAGTTAGGTCATACTTATGAATAAATTTGAGTATGATTGTTGATTAACGTGAAAAATCAAGATTTATGATAATATGATTAGAAATAGATTTATATGTAATTGATAGACATATATATGAATAATTTCGAATTATATGGTTATTGAAAGTCAAAATTGTTGACTAAGGTCTAAACGTATGAAATACGTTAGTACGTGAACAATGTTATGTTGTACGTCTATTAGAAATATGATATACGTTGAATAAATATACTAATACGTGTAAGACGTATTAGAAATATAAGAATATCTCTTTTATAAGAGACGATTTCATAATTGAAATCATTTTATCGAAAGATGTTAATATAAGTTCGACGTTTGACTTAAATGATTAATATAAAGTCATAAATCATATTTCGTCTCTATCGAAGTACGAAAAGTTATAAGTTAAGATGTTCGATGAAAAGACGTACTAAGTTAGTTAAAGGATGCGAAGTATTATTCTAGAAGTTTATCAAAGTTTATTAGACTTTGACGTTCTCGAAAAACATGACCGACGTACTAAATTAACTTCTTACGTAAAGGTGGGACGCGACGTGATCGTTGACGTTAAGGAAAGACTGTGTAAGAAGCATACGTACCAGGTGGGCTTCTTTTACTCAAAATGACAAATGCTTTATTTATGATGCTTTCTTCGAAATGAAAAGTATTTATTTATGATGTTTATTTCAAGAAATGATGATGAAATGTTTTACTTAATTACACCCAAATGTTTATGTTTTTATGTATGTATCCTATCCATGAATGAATGATGAATGTTGTTGGTTCGCTACCAACTTATGAATGAAAATCGATATCGGATCCTATGCCGGAGGGTAAATTCCTGGCTAGGGTTAACGTGTACACTTAATGGTGACTGGGGGCCGTAAGGACAATGCTCGGCGGTCGCGGACGTAGAAGGAGGCCTACTTCTCGGCGTTAATGATGTTGTATGATGAAAGGAAAGGGATATGGATCATACATACTGATGAAAATGCTTAGCGGCGATGATTTGATAAATGATGAAAATGTTTTAGTAAGCCTGAGGCCTTTCAAATAAAACCCTTGTGTCTTACCATGATGGTGCGATGTAATTTAAAGATGATAAAATGTTTTGGCATAAGTCCACCGAGTGCATTCTTGTACTCGAGCCTGCATATTTGTTTTAAATGTGCGAGTTGGTGGTGATGCGATGGGCGGTGTTGAGCAATAGGA
Organism: Salvia rosmarinus; assembly: GCA_036937905.1. Lineage (NCBI taxonomy): Eukaryota > Viridiplantae > Streptophyta > Magnoliopsida > Lamiales > Lamiaceae > Salvia > Salvia rosmarinus. The sequence continues at coordinate 47,292 of JAODLM010000263.1, forward strand.
ATGTTTGTCGTTGAAAGTTAATACCTTGATTGTACATCGTCATATGTACATATCACATGTTTTCCGCTGCAAGAACTTAAGTTATGTAATGAAGTCCAAAAGTATTCTTGATATATGTATTACAGTTCAATGTTCAATGGTCTTCTCCATTTATAAATTCATGTTTAAAGTAATAGTCCCTGTTAATCCGTACTTAGGATTAAGGGGCTATTACAAAGTGGTATCAGAGCAGTTCGCTCTTTGAATCCAAAACCTCATTTCAAAGTTAAGTCTAGATTGAGTCACTAGACTTTTAAAGATCAGCTGACTATGCTCAACACTCCATCACATCAAGCTCAACCGGAATGAGGTAAATGATTTCTTCTCAAAAGTTTTGAAATGAAAAGTTTGAAAGTGAAAAAGGATTGAAATGATGTTTCAAAAGAAATGAAAGTTATGAAAGATGATTGATATGATGTTCCAATGAAAAGAAAGGAATTATGAAAGATCTTGAAAGTGATATGAGAAAGTTTTGACAAAGATATGTCGAAATGAAATGTTTGAATTCATGGAATTCAATAAAGATTTATTGTTATTAATGTTTGAAGATGCTCGAAAAGGGACATTGATATGTCGAAGACGATATGTTGAATTCTTGAAATTCAAAGAAATGCATGCGTACAAACGAGCTATATTATGAATATGTGAAATTCTATTTCAAATCTCAAAGTTGATTATGATGATGAACATGCTATCCCAAAAGAACATAGACTGTTTAAGACGCATGATCCCTTTTGCGAAAGAACATAGAAAGATGAATTATGAGAATTTTATTCTATCCTAAGAACAAAAGCGAGATCGAAATGAAATTTTCGAATGGAAAGACGAGAAGAAAATTAAAGAGCAGAAATGGAAATGATGTCAAGATGATAAATGTCACTATGCGATAAGTGACACGAGTATAGTCTTTTTATTTGGATGTTCACGCACGACGGAACTCCAAATCGACTATGACTTTTTCGTTAGAAACGAAATAGAAATGTGATCAAAGAATCAATTGATGCAAGTATCGTGAATTTTTACAAAAGAAGAGACCACGATGTGGTAGAAAATTGTTGAAGAGACAAATCGAAAAATTGAGTTTAATGAGATGAGTAAAGTTCGGGATGTAGGGTAGTATGTCGATAAACCTTACAACATATGATGACCTAATACGAGTTATATAAGGTTTCAAATTTTATTCATTACCCAATTTCTATCATTGAGTTTAACTCTATGACCTAGTTCAGATTGAGAAATCACTTGAGTTTCTCACTTTTTCTGAAAGAAATTTATAACCCAAAAATTTATAAAGTATTCTTGAAACCAAGCCCTTGTGTGACTGAGAAAATATTTGTGATGGGTCTGGCCAGCCCATATGACCAAAGAAATCTCGATGAGTCGTCATTCTAGTCTTGGACCTAGATCCCAATTATTGAGTTTAAAGAACATATGGATTCAAATTGTAAAATTTGTCATCTTGAATTGTGAATCCATACCTCTTGTAAGTTGTCATGATGAATTTTCTTCAATCCTTGAAACCAATAAGTATGATGAAGGTTGACTTATCTTGTCACCTAAGTTTTGAATTAGTAAAGTGATAAACATCGGGTATGATGTAGGTTGACTTATTTTTGGTCACCAAAAAGTTTCAGATCAGTAAAGTGATAGACATCAAGAAGTTATGATGTAAATAAGATCTCGATGAGATGAGATATATTTTTCCCTATGATACACATGGATGTGATGACCCTTGATGGGCTTTTCAAATACCGATAACAGTGAAGTTATACCTTCATATGACTGTTATAATAATGAAGTTATGAATGAGATACTCTTTAGCATTGAATGCAAGAGTAAAAGTAAAGAAAAGTATATGATATCTGTGGGATATAATTTCCCTTATTATGTCATAACAAGAGAGATTACAACTTATCTTTAAGATAGTTGTTTGTCCTTAAAACCTCGTTAGTAGGTTGGACATGTCTAAAGAATGGAGATGCACAATATTCTTTTCAAAGGATATATATGTAAAGAAATGATAGCATCTCAGTTAACAAATCTCTCGTTTTATACCTCAATCAATGAGATTATGCTTGAGCATAATCGATTCAAAGTAACTGAGACTTGGTTAAACCAATGATAATTAGATTGAGGAATCATAATCATTGAAATGTGTGAACAACTAGGATAACCCTAGCATTTAAATCAAGTATGGAGAAAATATCTCCAAAGTCGAGACATGGTAAAGAGGTAATTGTGCTTGGGACTTAAGTTATGGTGTACAAATGTACTACCTTACCAAGCTATATGATGACAATAACGGTTCTAATCCTAAAAGTGAGAACCGAAGTATAATGAAAGTAATATTACTTTCGATATCATGCTCAAGAAAAAGGGACAAAAGTCAAGAATAGCTGAAGAAACTATGAGCTATACAATTATGAGATAGCCCACAATATGATATAAGTTTCAGAAACAGTATGACTTCGATAAGTAAGGTAATTCCTTTGAAGTAAAGGAGCGAATTAAGAAGTAGATTTATTATTTGAAATGAACCTTAGTACTCTAAGTTATATAGACACAAAACGCTTGTTTTGTGTGTCTTAGTAATTAACAAGCAAGATAGCTTCTATAGACTTTTGCAAAGGAAATACTTTCAAGAGAACAAAGGAAGAGATTCACATTAAGGGACTTTAAGGTGAATCCAATTGGAAAGTTTATCCCTCATACTTTTGTGACGATCAATAAAGCGGAATATTAAGTATCTCTGACATTGAAATGAAGTAATCATAGAATGTCGAGAAGATGGTAAAGATATATGACGTCAAGGTAAAAGTATAATACGTCCCTAGTGGACAAAGGATTTTATCCTATACGAAAACATTTAATCAATCAATGAAGATAAAGGCAAATGATATATATCCTAAAAGGATATTACAAACGATGGCGCTAAATGCCGGTATAAGGATTTCTCTTGAAAGGAGTTTAAAGTAAGGATATATGAGAGATATATCCCTAAGATCGATAAAGAGAAAAAGGAAACTGAATCATTCATACTGGATCAAGAACGAATGATAGTGTCAGATACATCACGATCTCTACGATAAGATTTAATTATCGAGATATCAATATCAAAGGATAGGTTGATGTAGACCTAACCACAAAATGCAATTGATAAAGTTATAATTGTACTGACACCTGAGAAGAATATGGCAAACAAGGTAACAAGAGGCCATAACAAGGAAACATGATGCCATAGGGGCAAGGACAAAGATAAATGAGATAAATGTTTACTTGAACAGACGGGAATACCGCAGGCTAGAGCCTGAAATCCACACCGAAAATCAGAGCAAACAAAGCAAGAAATGAAAATCTCTTTACCTATAGGGAGAATTATGACCGCCACAGGTGTTGCTCAAACTTGGAATTGAACCTAGAATCGCTTAAGGTTCTAATGAATAATCTGGATCATAATATCTATGTGGAACATAGATATAATTCTAGAAATGGGAGCTTCGGAAATGGACGTCATTCACGTGATTAGTGACATGGGCATAGTCTCTTCATTTGAGATTCTACGCAACGGGATTTTTGGATCCACTATTGCTTACACGAATTAATTTAGAGCGATATACGAATGGAAGTGTGAAATGTTAAATGGGGAATAAGATAAGTGTCTATGAGTTGTGTTGTAAGTTGTTTACAAGTTTATGACTTAAGGTGTAGAGTTCTTTAAGAAATCCTTCTTGTTTAATTTTCCTCTATTTCTTTAGTTAAGTCTGGCTTATCTAGAACTATCTGTTTACAGATGGCAGGAAAATAGAGTATTACGGGTAAAAGGTTAACCACAAGGCCTACAAGTCTAGAGCTCACACGGGAGTATCGACTCTTTTATTATAAACTAGAGTACGGATTTAGGACAGTTTTTGGTGGAATTTTTGCACCTTTGGATGGATGCTCGTAACCATGGAGTGACAGATGAGGATGGTATCCAATGACTTATTCGTCGTTTGCCAACAGACTGGCAGGATTTTGCAAAAGAAGTATCAAGAGAGTATATTCTCCAGGTAGAAAATTCCAAAGTTGTGGCAGATTTACCAGGATTTGTCAGCCGGCTCAAGTATACATATAATGCATATGGAACGGCACCTATGAGAACTTGTCTTGGTCCCAGGCAAGTTACACAGCATGATACAAAGGAATGGTTGTACCCTGATTTTCCAGACACCGCCCCACGTCCTGTTCCGTTGATTATACCTGAGAGAGACGAGAATGGCCAAAGGACAGGATCTTACCGCCCTAGAGGATTAGGAGAACTACCGCTACCAACTCAACCTTACTTTGAGATAAAAGCAACACAAACTTCTGGTAGTGAAGAAGAAACAGGGAGCAGTGTGACCCCTGGCTCTTTGAAAGAGATAGATCTTCGGATATATGAGGCAAAAACGTACCTGGAGACAGGCAAATTTCCAAATGAGGAGTACGATTCCGACGAAGGCCACTCAGAGACATAGAATACTTTGGTAGTATGAGACTTATATGTAGGTAGTGGATTATGTTGTAGATGATATGGTTAAAATGTATAAAATAAACGTAGTTGGTATATTTTGTTAAAATATTGAAGTGGTGTCAAAATTTTGGTGTAGATAGAACAAGATGCCATGTAATTAGTCGGTTTGATAGACCGATCCTCGTAATTAATGTATGGAAACTCCTCATTGAGGCATTTTGATGGTACATGTTACATGATTTTGTAGAATGATATCTGGTGTGCGAAAACAAATTTTTCGAATAAGATATGGCCACTATGAGATGATAGTTATGCCATTCGGACTAACTAATGCACCAGCCATGTTCATGAACCTCAAAAAAATCGAGTGTTCCACACGTACTTAGACAATTTTGTCTTAATATTTATGAATGATGTTCTTATCTTTTCAGAGAACGAGAAAGAACATAAAGAACATCGGAGGACTGTCTTGTGGACATTTAGAGCCGAACAAATTTTGCCAAGTTTAGTATTGTGAATTTTGGCTTAAAGGAATAATATTCCTCAGGCACATTGTGTCTTCAGTAGGAATCAAAGTGCGTAAGAATGGAAGTCGTCAATGACCTAAAAGGAGATCAGGAATTTCTTAGGTTAGTTGACTACTATCGGAGATTCATTGAGAATTCTCTAAGATAGCAAGGCCGATAATGCAACTACCCTAAAAGGAAATCAAAATTTCATGAACCAATGAATGTAAGGTCATGTGTTGATATGAAATAGATAATAGCCTATATATCACAATAACTTAGACCACATGAAGAGAGTTATCCAACTCACGACTTGAAATAGCAGCAATAGTGTACGTACCAAAATTTTGGAGACATTACCTATATGGAATGAGTTGTGAGTTCCTCACAAATAACAAAAGTTTGAAATATTTCTTCGAGCAAAGAGACTTGAATATGAGATAGAAAAGATGGCTCGAATCAGTAAAAGATTACAATTGTGATATAAATTATCACCTACGAAAGACTAATGTAATATCTAATGCCCTAAGCTGTAAAATTCGGTCTAAGTTACGATGTATCCTTACAAGACAAGGAAAACTCATTAAAGAGTTTAAGGAAAAAGAAGGTAGAAATAGTCGAGATGCCAAGATCAATCATGAGCCGTATTGCCACGCTCACGATTACGTTAGATTTGAGGAAAAGGGATAATAAGATAATAAAGGAAAGATGAAAGATTTGAAAGAATACGAGTTAAGAAGAGGACCGAAGGTGAAGGATTTTAAAGAGACGCTTGACAATGCTATATTGTTTGAAGAAAGGTTATATATTTCAAGCAATAATGAGCTTAGAAATGAAATCATGAATGAAACTCATGATATTCCTCATATCGCCCACTCGAGCAACATTAAGATATATTAGGATTTTGAGAAAAGTGTTGATAGTAAGGAATAAAATAAAATATAACCACATTATTGAGCATTGTCTTGGTTACCAACAAGTGAAGGCATTACATCAACGACCTTATAAGAGGTTATAATCCTTTGAAGATACCCAAATGGAAATGGGATATTATACCAATGAATTTTATAGCGGGTTTTCCAAAATCAAAAATAAGTAACAACTTGCTATATGGGTAGTAGTGGATCGACATACCAATTGTGCTCATCTCATTTTCGCATATTCGATTACTCATGGATCGATAAGTTAGCTCTGTTGTACATAAAGAAAATCGTATGTTTACATGGTGTACCAAAACCTATCACATCGGATAGAAATTTCAAGTTTACCCTAGATTTTGAACTAGCTCACAAAAAGGAGTTAGACACAGATTGAACCTTAACATAGATGTCCACTCACGCACGGATGGACGATCAAAAGGATAATACAAACGCTTAAAGATATGATGAGGACATTAATGTTAGACCGAGTGCAAGTGGGAACACATTTTACCACTTATTAAGTTCACCTACAACAATAGTTGTCAAGCAACGATTGATACGGCCCATGTGAAGCATTGTATGGAAAGAAGTGTCGATCACCGTTTTATTGTGATAAAGTAGGTGAAAGGAAAGTTTAAGGGCCCTACACTGTGAGTGAAATGATTAAGATTGTCTGCCAAATCGGGCAAAGAATTAGAAGAAGCTCAGGATAGACAAAAGTCTTACGCTAATACGCGTAGATCCAAGCTGCATTTTGAATGCGGAAATAAAGTTTCTTAAGATTTCTTCATCGAGGGAAATTATAAGTTCAAAGTACAAGGAAAGATAAGATCACGTGTTATATGATCTTACGAGATCCTAGAAACGATAGGCCTAGTAGCCTATAGACTGGTACTTCCACCAAATTTGGGGAATGTACAAAATCTTTCCACGTGTCACAGTTAAGAAAATATGAATATGATCCAAATCACGTAATCCATCATAATGACGTGATCCTTAACTCAAATATGAGTTTTGATGAAAAATCTACGACTATTTTGTTCATAAGATTCAACGATTAAGAAACAAGTTTATACCTTTAATGAAAGTCCATTGGAAAAACCATGGACAAAAGAAAACCACGTGAAAAATTGAGGATGTTATGAAAGCTCCTTCATTTATTACTCAAATCTTTGATAGAAAACGTTCGTCGTCGAAAATCGACACCGATCAAAAGGTTAGGAATCGTTCAAGCTTTACGTACATGCTTAAATTTTTGAAATCCAACCATTAGATCTTATGTTATGAACTTATGTCATTTATGTTGAAAATTTCGAAAATTATGTTATAATGTTAAGATGTTTATTAAATATGTTTATATGATGATTATGAGCTTATATTATGAATTTAGCATAAAGTTGAGCATGTTTAAAAATCTTGTATCATGACCGAATATATGTGATGTGCATATGATATTGAGAATGATTTTTAAATGTTGATTTGAGCATGGATTAATGATCTATGGTAATAAATAAGCTTGTATGAATTTATTTAGAATTTTTGGAAAACATTAACCTATGTTTTTGAAATTACCGAAAATATATGAAAAATATTATGTTTATGTATGTTTGATATTTGAATGATATCATAGCATATATGTGATGTAGATTCACAAAAATGTGTTGTATGAATTTATTGAAATTTAGAAAAAATTATTGTACCCAAGTCCAAAGTTTTCGAAACATATGTTCTAAGATATAATAGTGTACAAGTTGAGAATGATGAAAATTATGTTATAGTGATGATATATAATGATGATTATGTGTTGTGTGATTTAATTAGAATTTTTGAAAAATGGTTGTTATATGTATTGAAATGACCGAAAGTTATAGGGTATAATAATGTGATGTACAAATTTTTCTATGATCAATATTATCACATATTATTGATCCTATGTTAATATAGTATGTTATTTGAATTTATAAGAATTTTTGGAAAAGTTTTGTGAATTATATCTAAAAGGACCGAAACCTATGTATTAGGGTTTTGAAAGTTTTAAAATTATTTTATCATGTATAATCACATATTATGTTCTAAAAATATGTTTTAGACATACTATGAATTTATGTGATTTTTAAATAAGGTATACTATGTGTATGTTGCAACGTTGTGTTATGTGGCGTAAGAAGTGAAAAATGATATGTATGGTACAAGTTAAGTCATACTTAGGAATAAATTTGAGTATGATTGTTGATTGACGTGAAAAATCGAGATTTATGATAATATGATTAGAAATCGATTGAAAGTCGATTTATATGTAATTGATAGACATATATATGAATAATTTCGAATTATATGGTTATTGAAAGTCAAAATTGTTGACTAAGGTCTAAACGTATGAAATAAGTTAGTATGTGAACAATGTTATGTTGTACGTCCATTAGAAATATGATATACGTTGAATAGATATACTAATACGTGTACAACGTATTAAGATGATAAGAATATCGCTTTAATAAGAGACGATTTCATAATTGAAATCATTTTATCGAAAGACGTTAAGTATAAGTTCGACGTTTCACTTAAATGATTAGTGTAAAGTCATAAATCATATTTCGTCTCTATCGAAGTACGAAAATTTATAAGTTAAGATGTTCGATGAAAAGACGTACTAAGTTAGTTAAGAAATGTGAAGTATTATTTTAGAAGGTTATCAAAGCTTATTAGACTCTGATGTTCTCGAAAAACATGACCGACGCACTAAATTAGTTTCTTACGTAAAGGTGGGACGCGTTTCGTTCGTTGACGCTAAGGAAAGACTGTTTAGAAAGCATACGTACCAGGTGGGCTTCTTTTACTCAAAATGACAAATGCTTTATTTATGATGCTTTCTTCGAAATGAAAAGTATTTATTTATGATGTTTATTTAAGAAATGATAATGAAATGTTTTATTTAATTACCTGCCCAAATGTTTATGTTTTTATGTATGTATCCTATCCATGAATGATGATGAATGTTGTTGGTTCGCTACCAACTTATGAATGAAAATCGAATTCGGATCCTATGCCGGATGATCAATTCCTGGCTAGGGTTAACGTGTACACATAAGGGTATTTGTGTCTTTGAAAGGATAATTCTCGGCGGTCGCGGCGACGTAGAAGGAGGCCTACTTCTACGGCGTTAATGATGATGTTATGATGAAAGGAAATGGATATGGATCATACATACAAGGAAAATGCATGGCCAGGCGATGATTTGATAAATGATGAAAATGTTTTAGTAAGCACAAGGCCTTTCAAATAAAACCCTTGTGTCTTACCATGATGGGGTAGTGTAATTTAAAGATGATAAAATATTTTTGGCATAAGTCCACTGAGTGCATTCTTATACCCAGCCCTGCATATTTGTTTTTAAATGTGCAGGTTGAGCTGGTGATGCGATGGAGCAGTGTTGAGAAATAGGAATCTTTGTCGCTGAAAGTTAATACCTTGATTTTTTACATCGTCATATGTACATATCACAAGTTTTCCGTTGCAAGAACTTAAATTATGTATTGAAGTCCAAAAGTATTCTTGATATATGTATTACAGTTCAATGTTCAATGGTCTTCTCCATTTATAAATTCATGTTTAAAGTAATAGTCCCTGTTAATCCGTACTTAGGATTAAGGGGTTGTTACACAGTCGAAGGAGAAGACAAGCGAATTGGGATCAAGGAGAACTTCCCAGACGAGCATATCCTGAGCATAGTTGATCATACTCCATGGTATGTGGATTTTGTGAACTATTTGGTGATAGGAGTAATGCCCCCTTTGTGCAGTCATCATCAGAAGAAGAAGTTTCTCCACGACGTGAAGTTCTATTATTGGGATGATCCCCATCTTTATCGTCGATGTGCCGATGGCCTTATACGTCGCTGTGTTTCCCAAGGGAAATGGGATGAGATAATCCATGAGTGCCACAGTTCATTGAATGGAGGACATTTTGCAGTGGCCAAGACTGCAACAAAGGTCTACTTAAGTGGTTTCTACCGGCCTTCCATCTTCAAGGATTGCCAAAATTTTGTAAAGAGCTGTGACAGGAGTCAAATGATGGCAAATGTCACCAAGAAGGATGAGATGCCGCAGATTAGCATTATGGAAGTGGAGTTATTTGATGTGTGGGGAATCGACTTTATGGGTCCGTTTCCCATGTCTTGTGGTTTCACCTACATTCTGCTTGTTGTGGATTACGTATCACGATGGGTGGAGGCGTCCCACAGCCACTAGCGACTCCAATGTAGTTATTAAATTCTTACATAAAAACATATTGACTCGCTTTGGTGTACCTAGGGCGTTGATCAGCGATGGAGGGTCGCACTTCAACAACAAGTGGCTAGGCAATGTCCTAGCTAAATATGGAGTGAAGCACAAAGTTACCTCTCCCTACCACCCGCAGGCGAATGGGCAAACTGGGCTCGCAAACCGAGAGATCAAGAGAATATTTGAGAAATCGGTTGTCCACAGGAAAGATTGGGCCAAACAATTGGATGATGCTCTTTGGGCCTATCGGACTACCTATAAAGCGCCTATAGGTTTATCTCCATATCAATGGTATTTGGAAAATCTTGCCATCTGCGGTTGAGTTGGAGCATAAATCTATTGGACCACTGAGGAGGATTAACATGGACTTCAGGAGGCTGATTGAGAAGAGGCGAACTATTATTAGAGCTAGGCAGGTGGAGGAGCGAAGCTTTCGAGAACTCCGTATCTACAAGGAAAGAGCGAGGAAATTCCATGATCTCACCATTCACCCAAAGGTTCTCACCGAGAAATGAAGTATTACTCTACAATGCCCGACTCTGTCTCTTCCACGGAAAGCTGAAATCAAGATGGTGGGGGCCATATCATCTCTCACCGGGACACGCCAATGGGAGCTATGGTATTAGATTTGGTGGCAACATCTTCAAAGTGAATGGGCGTGCCTCAAATCCTACCTCAAGTCACACTTCAACCGTGAAGTCAAGGTGACCAAGCTTAATGAGCCATGATGAGAGGTAACATCGAGCTAGCGACAAAAAATTTAGCACTGGATGGGAGGTAACCCAATATTTTTACATGCTTTACGTTTTTCTTTTTTGTTTGTTTTTTTTTTCTTTATTTTTTTCTTGTCGTGTCTTGTTGGTCATTTTTGTGTCCCAAAATATAATTGCTTTTATTAAAACATAAAAAAAAGGTCGACTCGCGACTGAGCTAGCGACCACTAGCCCAGCCGCGAGAAAGAAGACAGAACATTTTCATGCAAACTAGCGACCACCCAAGCGATCGCGAGGTGACCACGAAAGCGTCCGAACATTTTGGGCAGAACTAGCGACCGAGCTAGCGATCGCTAGCTCGATCGCGAGGCCCAACCAGACCCGACCCGATTACATGCGTCGACTCGCGTGTTTTTGATAGATTTTTAACCCCTCCCCCTCATTTTTCACACACACACACACGCAAATTACACACTCTCAAGCTCTCAATACCCTAGTTCATCACTTTCTTGTGCTTTCCCGTCAATTCCACTCTAGGTATGCTTCATATGTTCAATTCTTCTTTGATTTAAGCTTGTGATCGCTCACTTTTCTAACACGAAAACGCGCAAGTATAAAGGTAAGCAGAGTATCGTATCCACAGGGATTGTAACACGAAAACACAGAAGCTAACTCAACAATAATTCATCATTATCCAAGAACAGATTTGGTTTTGAAAGGTTTAAGGCTTCAGATATTAAATTCAAAGCAAAAGTGACAACTTGAAAATAAACAAAAGCAATAAATACTCAAAGAGATAATAAACTATAAAGACTAACCTAGGGATGCATTAATCCTACCCACAACGTATGTTTATCCTGCTTCCTATTAACGATTTTAATCCGATAAGATGGAAGATCACATATGTAACCAACAATTTCGATTCACGACAATTGTGGCGATTGATTACTAATTTTCCCTATTACATTACGTCTCAGGTGAAAATAAGTAACTCCAAGCAGTCACAAAGAATATGCTTCTCTGAATGTTCCTATCTCACTACGACTCAAGGCTTATTCTTATTATGCATTGAGGTCGATTGACAATTAAAGCGGTTAAGTAATTAGTGGCAACTATGATATGCATCAAGATTGATCGAAATTAACACATATAATTAAGCACCAAGAATCATAAATCAATACGGAAGGTAACTAGCAACTAGCAGGAATCACAACATTTAGGATAGAATCATGCAAACCACAGGATTAGAGCGAAATTAGCTGAGACATAATAATCAACATAAAATAAGAAATAATCATGGAAATAGAAATTAAATAGATAAAACTCATAATTCGGCATCGGAAGAACAATGGTTGGGTTCGTATCCAAACCCAAGAGAAAAACGGGAAAAAGAAGGAAATTGATCGGACAGAAAAATTCCAAAGCGTCAACAATACGTAGAACTAAGGTAAAACAATGTAAAAACTAAAGCTAGAATGAATCTAAATCAAGACTAGAGTGCAAAAGTATGAAAAACTGGGGAAAAACGTCTAAAATTGGTCTAGAGCAGCTTGAGGGCGCGGTAGCCTGTTATAAGCGGGTGAAAACCTAATTTTGGGCCGTCCGCTTGCGCGGCCGAGCTCGAGGGATCTTCGCGCTTGGGCTTTCTTCGGCTCTCGGCTGGGTGCGCGCTCGCTAGACTTACCTCGCGACTTGGCTCGCAGTCGCTAGGTATGGTCGTGAGAAATCGGACAGTAGCTCTTTCAAAGGCTTCGCACGGTGGGTAGCTCGCGGTCACGTCTCGCCGTCGCTGGGTGTGGCCGCGTCGTATGAATTTTCCTCACGGCCGACCTAGCGGTCGCTAGGCCGGTCGCGAGACACAATGCAGGCGCTTCTCTTTACCTCGCGACTGGGCTAGAGGTGGCTAGGTGGCCGCTAGCCCCTGTTTTGGGCCTTCTTTTGCTCGTGCTTCGTTCCATGCTTCGATTTTCATCTTATAAGCCTACAAAACACCAAAGAGGAACCCAAGAGCAGTATCTTCTAAAAATATATAAAATCATTGAGATTCAATACATAAACGCACTTTATTGATCTAAAATCATCTCTGAATATCAACAATAAGCGTGTAAAATGCGCGTTTATCAAACCGTCAAACTTAAAGCATTGTTTGTCCTCGAACAAAACAAGACAAAAGGAAAGAGAGACACAACGAAAGATCAGCGAGTCGGCAAAGGTGATTAACACAATCAAGCCTCGAAATATCTCAAAGCTCAAAATCATTAGCGCATGGCGACATTAGTCGACTCGACAATGTACGACCATTGAAAGCAAAATCTCATTCAATTCAACCCTCACAACGGCATGTCGTAAAATATAGAGTACACTCAAACTCATAAAGAAATTAAGGATGTGTATACACTCAAAGATCAATGCAATGGAAAATCTTACCATAGGCTTGCCGTTTCTCTAATATCTCCACCACATCAAATGCGTTCAAATTATGCGTTCAAATTAGGATCAAAAAGGGCTTTTCATAGGTTGTAATGTAGGCACATTGGTTAAGGTAGGATAATATATGGCTAAGTGACTCAACCTTTTACTCCAAGCACTTCCATTCATACATTCAAAACATATGGACTTTGTCCATTTCTCCTTTTCTTTCCAACATGCTAAATCAACGTTTATGCACTTAAGGTACCTTATACTTTGATAACGAAATCCCTTTATACTCACATTTTTTCACAAAATTTTTCTTGGTTTTGTACTAGAGCTTATAGGGTCCATTCTTTTTCACACGGGTACCATTCTTTTACTCTCCATCTTTTATCCCATCTGAATATATCAAAACAAATTTACTCCCCTTGATTCCCATATCCATCCTCACCTCCTATTATCCGGTTAACAGAAAAAATAAAGTCTAATAAAGGCTCAAAGAAGGCGACAAACGGTATATATCATTGGGTTAGTGTTTGGGTAAATATGTGGTTTAACAAAGATGGCATTTTATCCTTTCCATATTCGAAACACATATTGCAGCCTCGACGCAGAAAATACGGCAAGTTCTAGAAGATGATTACATGCACGATATCACACAATTAAAAGAAACTGTACTAAGATGTTTATACAATGAAGCTCAAGTCTCACGGTTTAATCAAAATGGAGAAAACAACAAGCTAAGTAATCTCAAGTCATTCATGCTTCGTTTTCTAACACATCATGTGCACTATCAACATATTTTTCAGAAAATTTCTATCATCATTGGCCACATGGATTAACACATTTCACTTAAACTCGTTGATCAACAGACACAACAACGAAACAAAAGATATGACAAAAGCCCCAAAATATAAAAACTTAACAAGACAAAACAAAACATAAAAAGGACTCTCAACCCAATCAAACTCGTCCACTCCCCCCAAACTTATTATAAACATGTGAAATGGAGGTAATAAGGTTTGCGAGAAAAAGTGATGGGTAGAGACCTTACCTCATATGCTTGCGCTACTCCGTGGCGGGTAGAATCTCTCCATTGATCCCAACGCTGCATCATCTCCATCATTTGTCGTTGGTGCTCTTGATGCGCCTGTTGTTTGGCTAGGAGGACCTTCTGCTGGGCCATCATGGAGGTCATACTCCCGTCAATGCGATCGAGACGATCGTCTATGCGATCTAATCGCTCATATATCCCGGGATCGCCTATGATGGGCTGTGGGTGCAACATGCCACCTGTCTCGGGCGCCGCCTGCTGCTCTTCATCCTCTTGTGGCTGCTCTCCCTCAATTTCGCCTTGCGCATTTAAGCGCTGACTCCATCCATAGTGAAGACACGAGCTCGAGTTCGATTGGCCTCCGCCGCCGTCTGCTTAAGCGGGTGAAATCGAGGTTTGGGCGAGAGAATCTGGGCTGGTCGTGCTTGTCATATAGCAGCCAGAGGTGACGGTTGGGGTGTCTCTTCAAGAACGTCTGGACGTATAAACAAGGTTTATCCAGGAAAATATCCTGAGAGATGGGATTCTCACAATTCTCTCCCAAAAAATCGGCAATAAGGGTGTGAATCCCTATGCATATCCATGCATTCCCAAAACCATTGCTTGCATTTGGAAGTCTTGGGCTAGGAACATGCCGGCGTGCATCTTACGGTTTGTCGTCGTACCAATCATGAGGCTCATGTCTTGAGAAAGAACGATCTGCCGGTGTTTGAGCGGCCATGAATGGTGAATGTGATGAGGCGGTGGAAGTAGCGGACCGCTGGATTCCGTAGGGAACTCGTCTTCACCCTTGAGGCGTCATAGTGCGGGGTCTGCTCTAGTGAGGCGTCCGTGAACAACGGCCACAGCTACTGCGGTGAGTGATCCAAGTCCCCTATATACTTGCCGTCGAGGTGGCCTTCAATGATGGAATTCAATTCATCCACCGAGAGCGGTCTGGGCTCGTTGTCCAACTGGAACGTGATGTAGTTGGGAGAACCTTGTGTCTTGTGAACGTGGACTGTCGAAAGGAACTCCAGAGTGAGGATCCGGTATGTCAGATAGTTGGCTGTGATAATAGGGTACAAACCGGCCCTCTCGGCTAACCATTTCACGTCGTTGGCTATCCCCATATCTTGGCACGTATTGATGCACATGAACCTCGAGTGTCGGTGCTTTAGCTGCACCAATCTCCTCCAACGTTCCCTTGACGAGGGATCCGACAGTCGCACCCCAAAAGTGGAGAGGTGGAACTCATCGTGCGGCTCGTCACGAGACGAGGAAGCAGTCTCCTTACCCTTGCGCTTGTGGCCGGAGGAGTGCGACATAATGTACCTAAAGATAATTCAAAATTAGCTCATGTACGTAACAAAGAGGAATGTAAATGTAGACGGCAACCCATAGCAATATATATACCTCACGAACTTGAACTTAGTAAAATTTCTCCCTATACTAACATGTGGTCTAACAAGTTGAAAAAATGGAGAAGCACACACAACTTAAAATGCATGAAAACATCAATGGGGATCGCCTCACGGCCAACCTCGCGTCGCGAGGAGGTCTCGAGTAGCAACTCGCGCCCGCAAGCTATGCTCACTAGGACGCTCACGCAGAGGCGAGCGCAGATGCTCACGGCCAGGCACACGGTCGCGAGCTAGGTCGCGAGGAACGCAGGACAGCAGAGAATTTGGGAATTTTTGAAATTTTTCAACCCAATTCAACAATGTAGGCAAATTATACCAATAATATGCATCTAGGGACATCACTAGACCTAACATTGGAACAAACATGCTCAAACACCAAGTAAATTTTTGCAATATAAGCCCTAGTTCCTCAAATATTCAATAACCCACAACAAGAAGATATAATGGACAAAACTCCTCCAAATTATGCTAAAAAGTGTAAATTCAAGAAGAATTAAGTAAATGTAGCATACCTTGAGCGGATTAGAGGGGAAAATTGCAAGTAAAGTAAAGAACTAGGGTTTTGGTGCTTTGAAAGGGTGTGTTTGCTGTAATGTACGTGTGTGTGTGTAGAAAATGGGGGAAGGGTTTAAAAATTGAAGCCAAAACACGAGGGTCGCGTCCGGGCGTGGGTTGGGGCATGCCTCGCGGCCGGGCTCACGGTCGCGAGGTATGCCCAAAAGTCAGTCACTTGTATTCTCACGGCCACAATAGCTCTTGCCCGTTTTTACGACCACTCGCCATGATCGCGAGGTGGTCGCGTGGAATACTTTTTATGTTTTAAAAAGCAATTATACCTTGGGACTCAAAAGCGAACAAGCAGGACACGACACGACAAAGCGAAGAAAACAAGAAAAACAAAACGAAAAAAATAAAGCAAGAAAACATGTTGGGTTACCTCCCAACCAGTGCTAAATTTATCGTCGCTAGCTCGACGTTACCTCTCATCAATCGGGCGATTTGACAACTGACATCTTTCCAAACTTTTGCTTGCCCTTGTACTTATCATTGACAACAGACCACCATTTAGCGTATGAGTAGCCTCCCCAAACGTAAACGACTCACTCTGAGTTTTATGCCGAGTCCACCTCTTCTTTGTAGCATGCTCGTCCGATGGTCGATTGGAATTCGAGCTCAAAAATGGGCTGGTTGTGGTAGTGGTGACCGAATAACAATCTTCATGTTCTGTATCATTTCTCGTGATGGCATCATAGATCGAAATGGTTAACTCATCTTTATTCACACGGAAGGTGAGATCACCCTCCGCACATCGATCGAGCCACGCCGTGGCTAAAACAGCTCCCTAGAATGAGGCGTGTTCCCATCCTCCGCATATCAAGGACTACAAAATCCATTGGGAAGATAAATCATTTGACTTTGATAAGCATCTTCCACTATCCCTTTTGGACGGGTGGTGATCGTCGCCATTTGGAGAGTAATTGTAGTAGGCTTCAATTCTCCAATCTCAATTTGTTAAATATGGACAACGGCATCAAGTTGATGCTTGTCCCTAAGTCGCATGAACCACGGAGAAAGTATGCCCTCCAATGACACAAGGTATAGTAAAGTTGCCTGGATCTTTCTACTTCAATGGCAACTTCTTTTGCAAAGACAACATCGCACTCTTGAGACAAATTAATTGTCTCGAACTTTTCGACTTTTCTTGTTGGTGGCGGCATCCTTGAGAATTTCATGTACCTCGGCATATCTTTGAGAGCATCTAGTAAGGGAATATTGATATTCACCTTCTCGAACATTTCCAGGAATCGGGTCAGCCTATCATCATGCTTTGGCTTGGCTAAACGACTCGGAAACGGAATCGGAGGGGTGTACGTCGGATACTTCTCTACTGGGTGTCCCTCGCGGCCATCCTCGCGACCGCGAGTGCGGTCGCTAGGGATCTGAACTGCTTCAGTGGTCTTCTTAGCGGCCGGGTTTGCGGTCGCGGGCTCGGTCGCTGACTTTCCCCCCGAGCTCTCTGCCTGATCTCTCGTGGCCGGGCTCGCGGTCGCGAGCTCGGTCGCGAGGTACTCCTCTTTCGTTCCTTCTTCGTCTTTTCGATCCGGGTGGTTCTGGTATGCTCTTCCACCCCTCAACTGGATAGCAAAACACTGATTCTTTAGGTTCACTTCCATATTACTCGGAAATTGGCCCGTCTTTTGCTGTGCATTTTGTTGTGCAGCTATCTGACCGATCCGATTCTCCATTATTTTCAGATGTTTGCCCATGGCTGCTACATTGGATTCAAGCATGTTATCCTCTCGGCGATGGTAATTGATGAGCGACTTACGTTGGGTGCCAGTTGTTGGTTGCTCACAACCAACTGCTGCATCATATCCTCTAGGCTCTGCTTCTTAGGTTCTTGAATCATATCATTACGCACGGTGAAGCTTCTTTGGAGGTTGTTGGAAGTTATTGGGGTTGGCATCGACAAATTTGGATGATTCTGTTGTTCGGGATGGTATCTTTGGATTTCCGGAGACGGTTCCTACGATTTATGAAATTCACGTCCTCCGTCTCGATCTGACTCTTCAAAAGAGTAAACTTCTTCATGAGATCATCGTATTTCGAGTCAACCTCTACGGCAACAATTTCAGTTACGATAATTGTGGCAGTTGATTACTAATTTTCCCTATTACTGTTACGTCTCTAGGTGAAAATAAGTAACTCCAAACAGATCACAAAGAATATGTTTCCTACGAATGTTCCTATCTCAGCTACGACTCAAGGCTTATTCGTATTATGCATTCAAGATCGATTGACAATTAAAACGGTTAAGTAATCAACTGGAAACTATGATATGCATCAAGATTGATCAGAAATTAACACATATAATTAAGCACCAAGAATCATAAATCAATGCCTGGAAGGTAACTAGCAACTAGCAGGAATAACAAAATTTAGGATAGAATCATGCAAACCCTAGGATTAGAACGAAAATTAGCTAGACATAATAATCGACATTAAATAAGAAATAATCATGGAAACAGAAATTAAATAGATAAAACCCGTAATTCGGCGTCGGAAGAACAATGGTTGGGTTCGTATCCAAACCCAAGCGGAAAACGGGAAAAAGACGGAAATTGTTCGGACAGAAACGTTCCAAAGCGTCAACAATAAGTAGAACTAATGTAAAACAATGTAAAAACTAAAGCTAGAATGAATCTAAATCAAAACTAGAGTGCAAAAGTATGAAAAACTATGAAAAACTGAGGAAAAACGTCTAAAATCGGTCTGGAGCTGCTTGGGGTGCGAGGGGGCGAAGCCCTATTTATAGGCAAGGGTGAAAACCCTAATTTTGGGCCTGTCCGCTTCGCTTCACGGCCGAGCTCATGATCGCATGGCTTCGGTCGCGAGGGATCTTCGTGCTCGGGCTTTCTTCGACTCTCGGTTGGTGTGCTTTGCTAGACTTGCCTCATGACCGCTCATGGTATCTAGGTATGGTCGTGAGAAATCGGCCAGTAGCACTTTCAAAGGCTTCACGCGGTGGGTAGCTCATGATCATTGGGTGTGGCCGCGTCGTATGAATTTTCCTCGCGGCCGACCTAGCGGTCGCTAGGCCGGTCGCGAGACACAATGCATGCGCTCTTCTTCACCTCGCGATTGGGCTAGCGGTCGCTAGGGTGGCCGCTAGCCCTGTTTTGGCCCTTCTTTGCTCGTGCTTGTTCCATGCTTGATTTTCATCTTATAAGCCTACAAAACACCAAAGAGAAACCCAAGCGATATCTTCCAAAATATTTAAAATCATTGAGATCCATACATAAGCGCACTTTATTGATCTAAAATCATCTCGAATATCAACAAAAACGTAAAATCGCGTTTATCAGACTTGTAAGCATGATTTAGAAGAGTTTGACCGATTGTTTTCTTCTTGTTGTGGAATATTGAAGAGTTTATGAACTAGAACATATATTGCTAGATTTTTATGGTTTTTGAGCATGCTTGTTACATTGTTAGGTGTATTTGTGTTCATTGAAGTATATTGTTGGATGAATTTACCTGCATTCTTATTTTGGGGTCAAAAATCGCGAAACCCTAGCTGTTCATCGTGACTAGCGACCATGCTAGCGACCGTTAGCCTGGCCGCGAGCACCTTCACGGTCGCTACCCAGCGTCTCGCGACCACCCTAGCGATCGCGAGGGTGGCCGCGAGATAACCAAAAATTCGCCATATGATGTGTTTTGAGCCTATGTGTGTATTCTTTGCGAACATATGTTATTACGGGTGGAAGAATTTTGATAACTCCATGTTTGGGGGAGCTATATATTAAATGGGGTTGACGTTTGTTTTGAAAATTTATTTGATATACATGAGCTAACATTGCAATATTTTTAGGTACAATATGCCGCCGCGTACATCCGGAAGCAAGCACAAAGGGAAAGAGCCCGCTTCTTCATCACAGGGGAAAACGATTGATGAGTTTCACCCCCAGAACTTTGGAGTACGCCTGCTAAGTCCCTCTTCAAGGGACCGATGGAGGAGGTTGGTGCAGCTGAAGCACCGACATTCCAGATTTATGTGCATAAATACATGTCAAGAGATGGGGATAGCCAACGATGTCACGTGGCTAGCCGAGCGATCTGGTCTTTATTCTGTCATCACGATGAACTATTTTACATACCGGATTCTCACACTGGAGTTTCTATCGATCGTATATGTCCACAAGACGCAAGGGTTGCCAGATTACATCACCTTCCAGTTGGGCAACGAGCCCCGACAGCTCACGATCGATGAACTTAATGCAATCATCAATGGTTCCCCCGACGGACATTACATTGGAGATATAGAGAACTCGGCCCACGAGATGTGGCCATTGTTCATTGATCCAGTAGTGGAGCAGACTCCGTACTATGATGCCTCGAGGGCAAAGGCAAGCTCAATCAGAATCCCATTCGCTACTTCCACCGCCTCCTTGTTTCAATCAAAAGTGTACTCTGAATTGACTCATAATCGAATGAGGTGTTGTAATAGGGAAAGTTAACCCTAGTCGTCTCTCAAGGAAAACTTAACATGGCTTATTATTCGTGTCATACACATAAAGCAGTAAATCATAAACACTCTAATTCCAACATGGGTTTTTGAACAAACGGGATTTGAAAAGCTAACAGGAAATATAATTTAAAGCAAGCAATCTAACTAGGGGTTGTCAATCCCTAGTGGAGAACCCAAGAAAACACGAAACCAGGAAGCAAAAGCGTAGAACAACAAATCTAGATCATCAAACATGAAACAATAACATTCAACGGAAAGAGATTCAACATAATACTAATGTCCAATATCAATTGCATAAAGTATAAATGAACCAAATGCCGAGAGAAATAGAATCAATCAAGTAATCAATAATCCAAGGTTTGCTAGATAATTGAATCCACAAGAATCACAAAGCAAGAAATCATAAAGCAATAATATAAATCGAATAAACGAAGATCCAATAGCATAAATCGATGAATCCAACAAGATAATTTCAATAACATAAACGATAACTAAATTGTTCAATGAAGAAAAATTGAAAGAAAAGAATCAATATCTGTAAATTTGTCTCTATCTCATCGTCTGGAATAAAGCTCCTCGAAAGAACAGCGGCTGCGTAGCAAAAGAAATTCCAAACCCCGAAAAAATATGAACTAACGCGTATATATATTAAGTGGTAGTGAGCGCCGGTTGTGGATGAGTGAGCGCGGAGCGGAGTGTTCTGTTCCCAAAGTGAACGCCAGCTTAGACCAAGCGCTCGCTCAGAAAATGCACTGACTCAGAAACAAACGCCGGTTTGGAGTGAACGCCGACTGGAAGATGCTTCTGTCTCATAAATGAACATAGGCTGAAGACGAGCGGGCGTTCGCTTGAACGCACGAGGAGGATTTGCGAGCGGGCGCTCGAGCACAGTGCTGGCTGGGAGGACGTTCTGAATTGAGAGGAACGCCGGCTTGGTTGTGCGCGCTGGATCGCCTAGCATCGGATGCTGAGGAGTGAACGCGGGATAGAGCGCAACGGGCGTTGCGGTTGTCGGTGCGTGCTAGAGTTGGCGAATGCGCTGATTGGAAAACGCACGTGAGGTGGTGAGCGTTGACGAGCGCCGGTTGCGTGTTCTGCCGCTGGGCGTCTTGAAGCGCCGAGTGTTGAAGAGCGAGCGCAGTGCTTGGCGAGTCTTGGCTGGATGGGCGTCTTGGCGCGCCGGCCGAGGGAGCAACGCGCGTCTTTGGGTCAAATAGCTGGCGCGACGGGGCTTCAGACCGGACAGCAGCGGTGTTGCGGGGTGGCGGACTGCGGTGGTGGGGCGAGGCCCGCCGCCGGCGTCGGGTGAGCTGAAACGGACCCTAGGCACTGGACGAGGGGTGAACATCGGATGCACGTCGAACGCCGGCTGTGGGATGCAGGGTGGTCGAGACACGTCGGCGTGCGCGCGCTAGGCGTGAGGTGCACGTCGAGTCTTGGGGGTGCCGTCTTGCGACTATAATTATTCGCCCCGTTCTCCCTCTTCTGAACTCCGAATTAGGATATGTTTACGCCTACGGACTCCTATTGACATGCTCTTCAATATATGATCATTCTTGATAGGTCCATTTTATCCTATTTAATACTGTTTTCCTACAAAACATCGAAACAAACCAAGTAAGTCCGAATCGATAAATAATAATCAAACCAATGGCATAAATAGGAAAAACCATTGAAAACAACATGCAAAAAAATGCCGAGAATAAGCACAAATTCATACCAAACAACTCCCCCACACTTATCCATTTGCTTGTCCTCAAGCAAAGTCTATACTAATAAGAGTAGAAGAATATCTCATGCAACTTAACTCTTAATCCAATTAACCAAACCTCTTTTTGCAATTCCCCCAAAAATGATAAATACATAATAAAAGTTAATGTGAAAAAAATCTAAGATTGTGAAAATATCAAATAAACAAGTAGATTATTTTTGCTCAGACCCAACTCTCCGCTAGGGGTGAATTAACTAAAATGGTTACCTTTAGCAACAAGTTTCTTTGATAACATAGAAAGTATTAACAGATTTTGGAACAATGTTCGAAAGGTGAATTCTCGATGAAATCGAGTTTCCTATCGTGGTTTCCCATGCCCATTTCTCAATTAACGAGAAAGAGGGGAAAAATCCCATCCTCCATTACAATAATCTCGACAAATAATTGGAGTTTTCATTCTCCTCATTTTCTTTTTCTTTTTTTTAAATGAAACAAGTATATAGGCAACCACACTGTTAACACTACCCCTAGCATTAGTCGGACAAATCACATCAATAACCTCCGATTTCAAATCAATTCACACAATCTCGTCAATTCACATTACACTTTAATAACATAACATCAAGATAAACGAGAAATGCATCAAGGTTTGACCAATACCACAGAGTTCAGATGCACAAATCACAATCCTAACTTATTCGCATAGACAAAAACTTGATTCCAAGAGATCAAAATAAGCACATCACCAAGCATGCAAAAATATAAGACACGCCCACAAAACCAAATAATCTTCCCCCCACACTAAAATCGAGCATTGTCCTCAGTGCTCTAAACATTAATAACACAAAAATGGTCAATAGAGGATGAGACTTCCCTGATAATAGATGGCAGAAACATGGTTGGAATGTGAGCATGCACGACAGAGTTGGAGTATCCCGGCTTCACCACACTGCTTACAACATTCCAATTCTGAGCAAAACAAACTCAACGACAACAGATAGATGAACGAGAACAATAGAACAAACAAAAGAGAAAGAAAGAAAAAGAACAGAAAAATCCGTGGGTAAACTCCCACATAGTACTCAATTTTACGTCGTGAGCACGACGAAATCCAGTCAGAGACAGATAGGATCGATGAGCATGGAGTTCTCTACTCCTTTCGGACCATCCCCTTGATCAAAGAAAGGTATCACCCGCTATCCATTCACAGTAAAAGATCTGATGGTGTTGGGATCGCGGAGTAAGACTGCTCCATAAGGAAACATCTTTTCAATTATGTAAGGACCACTCCATCCAGAGTTGAGCTTCTCGGGGCAGGACTTCAAACGAGATTGAAAAAGTAAAATCTTCATTCCCGGCTTTAAATCCTTGTTAACTCTCTGCCGATCATGTATCTGTTTCACTTTCCCCTTGTTCAAATTTGCATTCTTACCCTGCAGCAAAACATTCTCAGCCAAGGGATCAACAACATCTACGGGAGCATGATTATCAATGAATTTAACAGAGGGAGATATCACACTATCATGTGCAGAGAAAGACACAGATTCACCAAGTACAGTCATTTTCAATGTGTCATTCTTAACATCAATTAGGGTGTTGGTTGTGGCCATGAATGGCCTCCCCAACAACAGTGTGTGGTCCTCCCCATCTTCCCTAACATCTCACATATCCAAAACAACGAAATCAACGGGAACAATTAACTCATCCATTTTTACTAAAATATCCTCGATAATACCCTTGGGGTATCTCACGGACCTATCAGCTAATTGTAGACACATCCTAGTGGGTTTTAGTTCATCTAATCCTAATCGTTTGAACATAGAATAAGGCATAAGATTAATCCCGACCCCCAAATCAAGCATGCCAGAAACTTATTTACTGTTACCCAAAGCAATCTTAATAATAAAACTACCTGGATCCCGAAGCTTGGGAGGCAACTGGTGCTGTAGGATGGAATTAGCTTCTCCCGAGACTATGACTTTCTCGTGCTCCCCAATCCTTCTCTTCTTTGAGACGAGCTCCTTGAAAAATTTGGCGTAAGCCGACACATTTCTGATCACGTCCAACAGGGGCAAATTAACATTCACCTTGGACAGGAGTTTAAAGAACTCATTGAATCGCCGGTCCTGCTTCTCGTTCTTCAACCGATGTGGAAAGGGTATCGGTGGAATGTAAGGGTTTGTTGCCTTATGCAATCTGGCATCAGTCTCTTTCTTCTTTTCCACCTCCTCGGTAGCGTAGGCTTGTCGATGACTCTCCCACTTCATTCGAAACAATTGATCACTCCTTAGAATGACGATCGCACGAGCCCGATGAGGCGGCTTGGAAGTTTCCCATCGCTACTTGCCGCACTAGATCGCTCAACAGGCCGGCAATCATCTATTTGCGTCTCTAAACGCTTGATGGTGGAATCTTGAGCATCTATTCTTTGGGTGATCATATCCTCAAAAGTTGGTCTCTGAGGTGGTGGTGGAGGTGCCCCGACATTCTTTGTTGCTATGGAACCGTTGGGAGAAGCTCATTGTGGGGTTGTTCTTCTTGTGGATAGTGCCTCATTCTTGGCTTAAACTTCTTTGTGGAGGTCTTTGGTATGGCACATTCTGGTTTGAACTCTTCCCTTGATTTTGATTCCTCCATCCCACGTTAAATTGTTGCTGATTAGGCTCGAATTGCCATCTAGGTTGAAATCCTTGCATAGCATATGCTTCGGCTTCGCCTTCGGAGGTATGGGGCACGTATCAACATTGTGCCCAAGTTCATTACAGATTCCACAAAGTTCCATGAATTCCGTGTGTTGTGCTGGTGGATCGGGCTTCTTCAACTTAAGTTCATGCACTTCCCTCATCAATTCAGCCATTTGTTTATTCATGTCGTAAGAAAGATTCACGGCATGTGCCTTGGCTATCCCACCTCGACTGGACTTCTGCTGTGAAGTAGCAGCCATAGCGTCAAAAATGTCGACGATATCTGCTGCCGTTCGAGAACCAATGTCTCCACCTGCAGCATTGTCCACCATATACTGAAAACTCTGAGTCAATCCGTCGTAGAAGAATTGATAGAGAATTTCATCTGGCAAGGCATGGTGAGGGCACTTCTGCAATAAATCCCTGAACCGTTCCCAAGCTTCATGGAATGGCTCGTCTGACGTCTGATTAAAAGTCATGATCTGTGAACTCAACTCTTGACTCTTCTTATTGGGGTAGTATTTCGTCATGAATTTATCTACTACGGCATTCCAATTCTGCAGAGAGTTAGCGGGAAGAGCCAAAAACCACGACTTAGCCCTATCCTTAAAGGTGTACGGAAAATAGCGCATCTTCAGTTGGTCTTCATTCAGTCCTCCCAACGGGAAGGACTGCAATACCGAGCAAAATTCTCTTATGAACCCCAAAGCATCCTCACTAGCAAGCCCATGAAAGGTAGGCATGAGCGAGAAATGTTTGACTTCACCATAGTCACGTCTTTGCGGTCCAAGAACTATTGGGAAGTAGCTACCCCGATCACGAAGCTATAGAAATCACGCAATGCACGTGCATTTTCTCCCATCTCTCTCAGCGGGAGTATTCTCTGACGGCAGGATGATCTCTGATTATCGGTTCTAACTGTTCACCACTCATAGAAGTGGCACCAACCTCCTCCAGTGCCTGAAGAAGCGATCTTTTAGATCTTCGAGTGTGATCCAACGGGATAGCAAGCGGTCTATTTAGAATGCGGCGACCTAGCATACACAACACTCAAACAAGAAAAGATCACACGGCGGAGAATAACAAAATAAAAGCGAAAAAACACGGAAAATAATCAACACAAACAATACGCTTAAAGTTTTCCCGACAGCGGCGCCTAAAATTTGTTTCAATCAAAGTGTACTCTTAATTGACTCATAATCGAATGAGGTGTTGTAATAGGAAAGTTAACCTAGTCGTCTCTCAAGTAAAACTTAACAGGACTTATTATTAGTATCATACACATAAAGCGATAAATCTAAACACTCTAATTCAACATGGGTTTTGAACAAGCGGAATTGAAAAGCTAACGGAAATATAATTTAAAGCAAGCAATCTAACTAGGGGTTGTCAATCCTAGTGGAGATCCCAAGAAAACACGAAAGTAGGAAGCAAAAGCGTGAGAACAACAAATCTAGTTCATCAAACACGAAGCAATAACATTCAATCGGAAAGAGATTCAACATAATACTAATGTCCAATATCAATTGCATAAAGTATAAATGAACCAAATGCCGAGAAATAGAATCAATCAAGTAATCAACAATCCAGGGTTGCTAGATAATTGAATCCACAAGAATCACAAAGCAAGAAATCATAAAGCAATAATATAAATCGAATGAGCGAAGATCGATAGAAGAAATCGATGAATCCAACAAGATAATTTCAATAACATAAACGATAACTAAATTGTTCAATGAAAAAAAATTGAAAGACAAGAATCAATATCTATAAATTTGTCTCTATCTAGTAAATGCGGAATAAAGCTCGATAAACGTGCATTTTACACGTTTATTGTTTATTTTAAAGATGATTTTAGATCGATAAAGTGCGTTTATGTCTTGGATCTCAATAATTTTATATATTTTTGGAAGATCTTGCTCTTGGGTTCCTCTTTGGTGTTTTGTAGGCTTATAAGATGATAATCGAAGCATGGAGCAAGCACGGCGAAAGAAGGGCAAAAGCAGGGCTAGCGACCACCTCGCGCCGCTAGCCCGAGCCACGAGCAACGCAGATCGATGTCTCACGATCGGCCAGAGACCGCTGGGTCGCCACGAGAAAATCCACACGACGCGGCCACACCCAGCGACCGCGAGCTACCCGACGTGCGAAGCATTTGAAAAGAGCTACTGCACGATTTCTCACGACCATACACGGCGACCGCGAGCGGTCACGAGGCAACCAACGGCGTGTGTCGGTAGAAGCGAAGGAAACCCAGGCGAGCAGATCCCTCGCGACCGAGTTCACGACCGTGAGCTCGGCCGCGAAGCGAAGTGGACGGGCCCAAAATTAGGGTTTTCACCCTTTGCCTATAAATAGGGCTTCGCCCCCTCGCGCCCCAAACGTGTTCCAGACCTCAAATTTACGTTTTTCTTCAGTTTTTCACTATTTTTCCTTCTTTTGCACTCTAGCTTTGATTTAGATTCATTCTAGCTTTAGTTTTTCATTGTTCTACGTTAGTTTTACATATTGTCGACGCTTGAACAGCTTTTGTCCGAACAATTTCTATGTTTTATCGTTTTTCGCTGAGGTTGGGATACGAACCCGACGATTGTTCTTCCGACGCTACACTACGGGTTTTATCTATATATTTTCTATTCCTATGATTATTTCGCATTTAATTTCGTTTATTATGTCTAGCTAAATTTTCGTTCTAATCCTAGGGTTTGCATGATTCTATCCTAAATGTTGTGATTCACCTACGGTTATTTACCTTCCGGGCATTGATTTATGATTCTTGGTTCTTAATTATATGTGTAAATTTACGATCAATCTTGATGCATATCTAGTTGCCAGTTAATTACTTAACCGTTTTAATTATCAATCGATCTTGAATGCATGATGCGAATAAGCCTTGAGTCGTAGCTGAGATAGGAACATTCATAGGAAGCATATTCTTTGTGATCCTTTTGGAGTTGCTTATTTTCACCTAGAGACGTAACAGTAATAGGAAAAATTAGTAATCAATCGCCATAATTGTAAATGAAGTTATTGGTTACATGTGTGATCTTCCATCTTATGCGGATTAAAATTGGTTAATAGAGCGGGATAAACATACGTTGTGGGTAGGATTAATGCATCCCTAGGGTTAGTCTTTCTAGTTTATTATCTCTTTGAGTATTTATTGCTTTAGTTTATTTTCAAGTTGTCACTTTTGCTTTGGATTTAATATCCAAGCCTTAAACCTTCAAAACCAAATCATTCTTGGATAATGATGAATTATTGTTGAGTTAGCCACGTGTTTTAGTGTTACAATCCTGTGGATACGATACTCTACTTACCTTTATACTTGCGCATTTTCGTGTTAGAAAAATGAGCGATCAAACAGTCAGCGAGTGTTCCAGAAGCACTCACGAGAGACCCAGCGACCGCTAGGAAAAAGGACGCGCCCGCGAGAAATCGGGCAGAGAGTTTGGACGGAGAACCAGCGACCGAACTCACGGCCGCGAGCTCGGCCACGAAGAAGAATGCCGATGCTGCCCAGCTGCTAGCGACCGCACTAGCGGCCACGGGGATGACTGCAAGGCACACCCAGTGAAGAGTTATCCGACGTATACGCCTCCGATTCCGTTTCCAAGTCGTTTAGCCAAGCCAAAGCATGATGATAGGCTGACCCGATTCCTGGAAATGTTCGAGAAGGTGAATATCAATATTCCCTTACTAGATGCGCTCAAAGATATGTCGGGGTACATGAAATTCCTCAAGGATGTCGTCACCAACAAGAAGAAGCTGAAAAAGTTTGAGACGATTAATTTGTCTCAAGAGTGCGATCTTTGTCTTTGCAAAAGTTTCCATTGAAGCGAGAAAGATCCGGCTGACTTCACTATACCTTGTGTTATTGGAGGCATACTTTCTCCGAGTTACAATGCGATTTGAGGGCGAAGCATCAACGATGCCGTTGTCCATATTCAACAAATTGAGATTGGAGAATTGAAGCCTACTACAATTACTCTCCAAATGGCGAGACGATCGACCACCAGTCAAAAGGAATAGTGGAAGATGTGCTTATCAAAGTCAAAGGATTTATCTTCCCAGCAGATTTTGTAGTCCTTGATATGCCAGAGGATGGGAACACACCTCTCATTCTAGGGAGACCGTTCTTAGCCACGGGCAGGGCTCTGATCGATGTGCAGGAGGGTGATCTCACCTTCCGCGTGAATAAGGATGAGTTAACCATTTAGATCTATGATGCCATCACAAGAAATGATAACTCAGAACATGAAGAGTGTTATTCGGTCACCACTGTCACAGCTTGCCCATTTTTGAGCTCGAATTCCAATCGACCATCGGACGAGCATGCTACAAAGAAGAGGTGGACTCGGCATAAAACTCAGAGTGAGTCGTTTATGTTTGGGGGAGGCTACTCATACACTAAATGGTGGTCTGTTGTCAATGATAAGTACAAGGGCAAGCAAAAGTTTGGAAAGATCACAGTTGTCAAATCGCCCAATTGATGAGAGATAACGTCGAGCTAGCAACGATAAATTTAGCACTGGTTTTTTTCATGCTTTTATGTTTTTCGTTTTTGTTTTTCTTGTTTTTCTTTGTTTTGTCGTGTCGTGTCTTGTTTGTTCGTTTTTAAGTTCCAAGGTATATCATCAATGGCGAGGATTCTATCCACCGCCGGAGTAGCGCGGCATATGAGGTAAGGTCTCTCCCAATCACTCTCTTCTTCAAACCTTATTGCACCCATTTCACACTGTTTACAATAAGTTTGGGATGAGTGGACGAGTTTTTTTGGTTGAGAGTTTTTTTTATGTTTTGTTTTGTCTTGTTAAGTTTTTATATTTTGGGGCTTTTGTCGTGTCTTTTGTTTCATTGTTGTGTCTGTTGATCAACGAGTTTAAGTGAAATGTGTTAATCCATGTGGCTAATGATGATAGAAATTTTCTGAAAAATATGTTGATAGTGCACATGATGTGTTAGAAAACGAAGCATGAATGACTTGAGATTGCTTAGCTTGTTGTTTTCTCCATTTTGATTAAACCGTGAAACTTGAGCTTCACTGTATAAACATCTTAGTACAGTTTCTTTCAATTGTGTGATATCGTGCACGTAATCATCTTCTAGAACTTGCTGTATTTTCTGTGTCAAGGCTGCAATATGTGTTTCGAATATGGAAAGGATTTGTTAAACCACAAATTTACCCAAACACTAACCCAATAATATATACCGTTTGTCGCCTTCTTTGAGCCTGTATTAGACTTAATTTTTTTTGTTAACCGGATGATAGGAGGTGAGGATGAATATGGGAATCAAAAGGAGGTAAATTAGTTTTTGATATTGTAAGTTGGGATAAAAGATGGAGAGTAAGAGAATGGTACCCGTGTGAAAAAGAATGGACCTATAAGCTCTATTACAAAACCAAGAAAAATTTTGTGAAAAATGTGAGCATAAAGGGATTTCGTTATCAAAGTATAAGGTACTTTATGTGCATAAACGATTGATTTAGCATGTTGGAAAGAAAAGGGGAAATGGAAAAAGTCCATATGATTTGAATGTATAAATGGAAGTGCTTGGAGTAAAAGGTTGAGTCAATTAGCCATATATTATCGTACCTTAACCAATGTGCCTACATTACAACCTGTGAAAAGACCTTTTTTATCCTAATTTGAACGCATTTGATGTGGTGGAGATATTAGAGAAATGGCAAGCCTATGGTAAGATTTTGCATTGCATTGATTTTTGAGTATATACACGTCCTTAATTTCTTTATGAGTTTGAGTGTACTCTATATTTTACGCACATGCGTTGTGAGGGTTGAATTGAATGAGATTTTTGCTTTCAATGGTCGTACATTGTTGAGTTGACTAATGTCGTCATGTGCGCTAATGATTTTGAGCTTTGAGATATTTCGAGGCTTGATTGTGTTAATCACCTTTCTTGGTCGACGTTGATCTTTCGTTGTGTCTCTTTCCTTTTGTCTTGTTTTGTTTGAGGACAAACAATGCTTTAAGTTTAGGGGTTTGATAAACGCACATTTTACACGTTTATTGTTGATTTTTAAAGATGATTTTAGATCGATAAAATGCGTTTATGTCTTGGATCTCAATACTTTTATATATTTTTGGAAGATATTGCTCTTGGGTTCATCTTTGGTGTTTTGTAGGCTTATAAGATGATAATCGAAGCATGGAACGAAGCACGGCGAAAGAAGGGCAAAACAGGGGCTAGCGACCACCTGGCGGCCGCCAGCCAGTCTGAGCCGTGAGAGTAACGCATCGATGTCCGCGACCGGCTAGCGATCGCTAGGTCGGCGCGAAAAATCCACACGACGCGCCACACCCAAGACCGCGAGACGTGACCGTGAGCTACCCGACGTGCAAAGCCTTTGAAAAGAGCTACTGCCCAATTTCTCGCGACCATACCTAGCGACCACGAGCCAGGTCACGAGGCAAGCCAGCGAGCGCGTGTCCAGCCGAGAAGCCCGAATGAAGCCCAGGCGACCAGATCCCTCTCGATCGAGTTCGCGACCTCGAGCTTGGCCGCGAAGCGAAGCCGGCGAGGCCCAAAATTAGGTTTTCACCCTTTGACTATAAATAGGGTTCGCCTCGCGCCAAGCGGCTCGGACTATTTTAGACGCTTTTCTCGATTTTCATAGTTTTTCATACTTTTGCACTCTAGTCTTGATTTAGATTCATTCTAGCTTTATTTTTTACATTATTTTACATTAGTTCTACGTATTGTTAACGCTTTGGAACGTTTATGTCCGAACAATTTCCGTCTTTTTCCCATTTTCCGCTTGGGTTTGGATACGAACCCAACCATTGTTCTTCCGACGCCGAATTACGGGTTTTATCTATTTAATTTCTTTTTCCATGATTATTTTTTATTTTATGTCGATTATTATGTCTAGCTAATTTCCGTTCTAATCCTAGGGTTTTCATGATTCTATCCTAAATGTTGTGATTCCTACTAGTTCCTATTTACCTTCCAGGCATTGATTTATGATTCTTGGTGCTTAATTATAAGTGTTAATTTCTGATCAATCTTGATGCATATCATAGTTGCCAGTTTATTACTTAATTATTTTAATTATCAATCGATCTTGAAGGCATAATCTGAATAAGCCTTTGAGTCGAATGAGATAGGAACATTCAGTAGGAAGCATATTCTTTAATGATATGTTTGAGTTACTTATTTTCACCTAGAGGCGTAAGAATAGGGAAAATTAGTAATCAAGCGCCACAATTATCGAATCGAAATTGTTGGTTACATATGTGATCTTCCATCTTGTGCGGATTAAAATTTGTTAATAGGAAGCGGGATAAACATACGTTGTGGGTAGGATTAATGCATCCCTAGGGTTAGTCTTTCTAGTTTATTATCTCTTTGAGTATTTATTGCTTTTGTTTATTTTCAAGTTGTCACTTTTGCTTTGGATTTAATATCTGAAGCCTTAAACCTTTCAAAACCAAATATGTTCTTGGATAATGATGAATTATTGTTGAGTTAGCTTCTGTGTTTTCGTGTTACAATCCCTGTGGATACGATACTCTGCTTACCTTTATACTTGCGTGTTTTCGTGTTAGAAAAGTGAGCGATCAAGCTCCTCGAAAGAACAGCGGCTGCGTAGCAAAAGAAATTTCGAACCCCAAAAAAATGTGACCTAACGCGTATATATATTAAGTTGTAGTGAGCGGCGGTTGTGGATGAATGGCGCGGAGCGGAGTGTTCTGCTCCCAAAGTGAGCGCCACTTGACCAGCGCTCGCTCAGAAAATGCACTGACTCATAAACGAACGCCGGTTTGGAGGAGCGCCATCGAAAATGCTTCTATCTCATAAATGAACGTCGGCTGAAGACGAAAGGGCGTTCGCTTGAACGCGCGAGGAGGATTGACGAGTGGGCGCTCGAGCACAACGCCGGCTGGGAGGGCGTTAAATTGAGAGCGTCGGCTTAGTTGTGTGTCGGATCGTCGATGTCGGGCCGAGGAGTGAGCGCGGGTGAAGCGCAGCGGGCGCTGGGGTTGCGGGTGTGTGCTGGAGTTGGTGAACGCACTGATTGGAAAACACACACGAGATGGTGAGCGTTGACGAGCGCCGATTGTGCGTTGCGCTGCTTGGGCGTGCTGAGTGTCGAGTGTTTGAGAGAGAGCGCACGAGGTGCTGGGCGAGGTGCGCGCTGGATGGGCGTGTTGAGCGTGTAGGGAAAACGTATGTTAACCCTCGCCCCGAGGATCCATCTTGGGTGTTTAATTCACCATACATTGATTATAAACCTAGCATGCGTCTATATAATTAATCGCAACACGTAGGGGTTTTCTCGTGTTTACCTTTGGATCTGAAGAGGTCGATGGAATGAGATGAACGGATCGGACTCGTGCTTTGACCTTCTGGACTGTATCCCGATTGCCCAATCTCCAACGTCGAGTGAGGACGATCTATAGAGAATGCACCGGAAAATCACCCGAGCTCTCACAATTTTCGAGAATCACACTCTTTTTCTCTCAAGAGAGGGACGAAAATCTTAGGTTAAAATGTGAGCATTAACCTAGACTTTATCTCATACCTTATATTTATAATGCACTACCTTAATCCCATATGGAAATTACCATAATCCTATATGGAAATTACCATAATCCTATATGGAATATTACCATAATCTTAGGATTATTTCCATACTCTTAGGATTATTTCCATAATCTTATATGGAAAAGATCTATGCATATACCATAAATATAATTATATCCTTGTGAGATAAAGAGAATAAAATCTTTCCTTGAGAGTACACAGGCTACCGATTTTCTTGCAGCCTACGGGCTGGATGGCCAGCCTGAGGATCAAATGCAAGGAATAAAGATGGGCCTCAAATAAATTAATTATCTTATGTTCACCCGAACATAAATTAATTTATAAACATTTATTCATGCCACTAGAGAATAAATGCCGACTTACCCTTTATTACCAAGTTGAGTCGGGCTTGCACTTAGACATTACGAATCCCGTATTTAAGATATCGAACGTCCATTAATCATTTATAGCAACCGACCGCTAAAACGATTAATAACTTCATTTCAAAGTAGTACCACTCAACCTTATTTTTGTACTTGAGCTAACTCAACCCGCAGGTTTAGTACAATAAACCTTTGAGCTCCTTAAGGGACGCCATCATCCTAAACGGATACGGTGACTGACATGTATAACTAGCGTGACATACAAGCATCACCACCACCCAAGATGCGGAGAATCTTTAGAACATTTAACCCTCACTCATAACAAGTCAAAGTGATGGTCGAACTCATACTCACCTAATACCTTATCGAGGTTTAGATCATCGTAAGTCACCGAGATCTTGGTTCTTCACGACGGTCGAAAGAAGAACACATCTCATCGTGATCCTTCAATACGTCGTAGACGTATTTCATAGACAAGCAACTAAGTCAAGTCACTTCTTATCTATCTGCGCAGCTCAAACCGACAACTCGTCCTTAAGTTGTCTCACCGGTGAAACTTTTATATCTCATTAAGCTCGACCAATCATACGTACTCAGGATCTTCTACACAATCGTATGATCTAACTTATATACGAGATAAGGGACACGACATATGCAATCAAGTATTCAAATCGATAGAGATTGTAATAGTGGTAACAGAAACATTGTATACAAGCTCAACCAAACCGCTTCAAGATACAAATCCAACAATCTCCCACTTATACTAAAGCAAACTTTTAGTATACAATGTGTCTTTCTACTAGCTATTACAAACAACCATCACTTTGCTTCTCCCACTTATACAAAAGTTTTCTAATGGGTGCCGTAAGCGATCAAGTCCTCTAACGTGTCCATCGTGAGACTTTTGAGGCTCTTCGTGAATGGATCCGCTAGATTTTCCGTGGTATCAATCTTTTCAATCGGTCACCCGTCGTCTAACGATTTCTCGTATGACATGGTACTTTCTCTCTATGTGTTTTGTCGCCGTGGTCGTGGTTCCGAGTTTGCCACGCACGAGTTATCACGATAAACTATGAAACTCTTGGGCAAACCGGTCCACATCTAGATCCATGGTGGTTCTTGAACCATACGCCTCCATAGAAGCCTCAGGCGGCTACATATTCGGCTTCCATGGTAGAGTCCGTGCATGCTGCTTTGCCTCACTTGAGATCTGGCTCCACCTCCCAAGGTAAACACAGCAGGGGTTGACTTTTTCTCATCACGATCGGCAAATCCAGTGCATATAAAGGCATTAGACTATCTGCATGGTACCTTTATAATCTCGAGTCCTTTTCGGTGAGTATATGCTTCTGCGTCAATGAACTTGTCGAGGTTAGGCGATATCTACTACTATGCCTACCGCATGCGGATATAGGGCCTCGTGCATAGCATTGCGTATGAGACTTCCTCAGCGGGCGTAAGGAACTTGTCTCATTCCTCTATCTCCTTGCGATCATGGGTAGCTGCGTTTTGATAAAGGCCATGTATGTGGGTAGCAATCCTTTCTTGGCGGCATACTAAACGGTAATCACAGATTCAATGTAAGACGCCGAGATAAGCTCAACATTTTCTTCTTGCGATCTCGGTAACCTTGATCCCAAGAATGTCGCTGCATCTCTAAGTCTTTCATTTGAAACGATCGGATAGACTCTTACGTCGATAGCGACTTCACGTTGTTGCCAACTAGAAGGATGTCATCTACATAAAGTGCAAAATACCATCATCCGTTGACATCTAGCCGATACACAACTCTGCTGAACGTGGGTAAATCCATGGGACTTTACCACCTAAAGTCTAAGTTCCATGATCGGAGGCGCTTAAGTCCGTAAATGGACTTCTTAAGCTTTCATACTAGATGCTCTTCACCTACACATAACCTTGGTTCTGCATATAGATGTCTCTACCTTCCTCAAGTAACCGTTTAAGCGGTTTAACATCCATTGCCAAACCTCTGGTTCGAAGTGGGCTGCATGGCGAAGAATTACGATGGACTTGAGCATTGCTACAGTGATGAAAGGTCTCATCAATCGATGCCCTCAATCGAGTGTACCCTTCAAGCACAGCTTTGAAAGCGAAACCTCTCCATCGGAATCTCTCTTCTCTTGTATATCCACTTACTACCTATGCCCTTGCCATCCGGTAGAGTGTCTTTTCATATACATCCATAGCCGTTATGGACTCCATTTCTAAGTCCATAGCGGTGTGCCATAATCTTGCATCAATATCTTGTATCGCCTCCTTGATGTCCATGGGTGGATTATTGCATGTTCGTCTGTGGACTAAATCGAATTCACCCACGAACATAAATCGCTGGTTGACGAACAACCACTCCCTCGACAGGTTCTCGAGGCACAATAGCAGCGGTGGGTGCGATCTTGGTTCTCTAACGCACAACTTGGCGTGTGGGTACCACTTGCGTCGGTATCTCCGGTGGAACTCGACCCACTTCAATTTCTCGGTATCGGTGTGATCCCCCACTAGACTCGACATCTCGTCTGCCTGCTGTCGGTGGTGGAATCGATCATCTTCTAATTCTTGAAGAATGATTTCAACTTTGGACTTATGATTTTTCATATAATCCTCTTAGAATCGGGCATTAGTCTAATAATGACCTTCGATCTGGACTATAGAATAAACCACCTTTGTTCCTCTAGGATAGCCAATAAATGCCTTGCGTCGGATCTACTCACTTGTCGACCTTCGTTGACACGTGTCTGTTGCCCCGTATCCTTATGTGGCTTAAACTGTGCGCCCAAACCACAACTCGAAGGGTCTTTGATTGACTTGGATGGTACTAGATTTAGCAAGTATGCGCTTGTTCTAAGGCATACCCCGAACGAAATAAGCGTGCATAACTCATCATTGATCTAACCATTTCCAAATGAGTCCTATTTCTTGCTCGACACACCATTTTGTGGTGTGCCGTGAAGTCTTGTTGGGATGTAATCCCACACTTCACTAGATAGTCCATAAACTCGTTCTGGGTATTACATGATCGGACCATGATGACTTGATACTCTTACCTAGCTTCGTCTCCACTTCCCTTAAACTCTTTGAATTTCTCAAAGCATTCGACTTGCGGTGAAGCGGTATATGTTCCGACCTTGAGTTCGCAATGAAAGTGACAAAATACTGTACCCTCCACGAGCTTGTGTGGACATTGGTCCCTACAGTCGAAATGGACTAACTCACATTTCTTTGGCTCTATAACCCTTGCCAGAAGGTGCGTGACATCTTACCTTCTATCTCGGATTCGCGGGAGGAGCAGATGCAGTGAGATTCAGCTCCATTCTTAGCGGTCTTTGGATCCTATTTAGATTGATGTGACCTAATCTAAGATGCAGAGAAAAGTAGGTCATCTTGCGAAGAAAACTTTCTCTTTTTAGGGTTTGATGAAGATCATACTAGTTATAGGTATTATGTTTCTGAGAAATAGTATAAGCGAATTATATAAGGTGCACACGAATAACCGTCATTTCTTATGATAGAAACACCACTATCAAAAATAACGAATATCCATGAGTAAATAATTTGAAGAAACAAGGTTAGAGAAAATCCGGCACATATAAGCGTCTTTCAAAACTAAAGCGTTGTCCCAAAACATAAAGAACATCTCCAAAACTGACTGACTTTCGCAGCGTTGCCCATGGAGATCGTTATCTCGCCATCAAAGCAGCTCCCTTGTCCGTGAGGAACCCACAGAGTGTAACAAACATGATCGATTCTAGCGTATCTACTACCCGAATGGGTAGAACAAGTCGCTAAACATGTTTCCGTCACTAAAGCAAGCAGCGTACCTTGAGCCTTGAGCATAGGGCACTTGGCCATGCCAGTCTTACACACTTGAAGCACTTGCCCTTCTCCTTTGGCTTCTTGCAGCCTCCGGTGTGACCATGTTCTTCTCATTACTCACTATTTCCTTGCTCTACCACCTTTGGTACCCTTTTCTATTTCCATTTTGCGATGAAAATTTTGGGCCCTTAGATGTGCTAGAGCATGTGCTCCTTTTCCATAACTCCTTCATGACACGAGATCATTAAGCAGGACTAAGTGTAAACTCGGTCTTGCTCATGATCGCATTCACTGAGTTCTCAAAAGACTTGGGCGTGTATTGAGGATGATATCAACCTTGGCCGCCTCAATACCTCCTCCCAGTGATCAAGACTATCCATGAGATGAGTCATGTGGAGACATGTTCATGGACGAACTTCCTTCTTCCATCTTAGCAGAGTTTCTCTCATTGTGTGGGCGGTTGTCCGTCCAGCCGCCCAAACTTACTCTCGAGACTTGACCAAATATCGTCGCGTCTACCATCGGCGATCTGCGGTACAACCTTTAGACATCGTGTCATCATATAGCATTTAGCATATTGTTTGACTTATTCAAAGTCTGTTGACTCCATTGCTCGTTAGTCTGAAGCGTCGATGAGGCATCGGGTTTAGGAGTAGTGAGAACAAACATGTGTTCTTGAGATAAGAACATATTCCATGTTTCGTTTCCACTATGATAAAATTTGGACGGATAGCAGTTTTGTGCGAGCATATTGATAATCGGCGTAAGAGACATATCGAAGCGATAATGTAAAACACATAAGCATACGATCGCAAATAATTATAACAATAATATTGTAACCTTTTGATAAACAATATTAATTGAAACCTCCAATGCTGAGAATCCCACATACGAAGCCGCAGCGTGTGGGCGTTTACATGAACCCCTCGACCGGACTAAAATATACCTTTTAGTCGTTTAATTTCAATCCATGTCAACTTATCGCATAATGATGAAATTAATGATTGGACCTTACTGAACCACATCACTATCATGAAGAGGACTTGGCGAAGTTGTACTTGAGTGATGTCTAAGCAATGACCACAATTTTAATAGAGAAGATGAATTCTTAGAATTGGTATACTCACTCGGACCATACGGCTTCGATTCAAATTCTTTTGTTATCTCATTTATATCTATCTCTAGAGAACTTATGAAAATCGCACATGACCAGCAGCGTGTGGGCGTTTACATGAAACTCCCCTTCTCAATAGATTTAAAGGTTTTATTTAGAAATCTCATCTAACAAACTTATGATAAGCAGTGCACAAGCACCGCGCGTGTGGGCGTTTACTCACGGTCGTCTCTCGCTTTGTTTAGAGATCAAAAGTGGAGTCTTGACATTTTAATTTGAAAAATTAATTTGTCGGGTTGCTTAGTCTTTTTATTCAAAAGGTTTGTCCATGCGATCACGTAATCTAGGCATGCTTTTCTATAGAACTCGACATGTAAAACATGCTAGAGAATTCTAAAATATGCTGATAGCGCGATAAACCTAGCATACTTACTATGCCGTCAATTCGTAAAACACTTAAAGGTTTGTCAGGTAGTATAAACATACATAGCATACTCTGCACAATTTAAACATCCGACATGCATATGAGCGATAAAAATAAAATAAAGCGTTCGCCAGCGGCCCAATTGAAACGCACATTTAAATCTAATCTATTACATAGATTTACAAAATGCAATTAAACTTGACGGGCCTCGCGTGCGAGCACGGACGGATTCAACAAATGGGCCTCGCGTGCGGGCACGGACGGAAAATCTGAAGCGGATGCGGGCGGGTCGTTGATTGTCTTGGGCGGCGCTGCGGCCGCCAGCCTAGCCGCCAACTCTTTGTCGACGCGTGCTGCGTGTCCCGGGCTACCTCGCGGTCGCTAAAGCGACCCGCGACCGCTGGCCGAACACGCCCGACCACCGCCCGGCGCGGAAACGTCTGCGAGGCGTCGTCGCCAGCGAAACTTCGTGACATGATGCGCTCGCGAGCTGGGTTTCTCGCGCGAGCAGCCCGTCGCCCGTGGCGTAGCCCTCGCGATCGCCCTGCGACCCGAGGCTCGCTTCAGCAACACCGGATAAGCGAGAGACTGTTTTCCCGTCGTTTAGTTCTTCGTTCT
The DNA here is from genome assembly GCA_036937905.1 of Salvia rosmarinus. NCBI lineage: Eukaryota > Viridiplantae > Streptophyta > Magnoliopsida > Lamiales > Lamiaceae > Salvia > Salvia rosmarinus. Next base: position 87,458 of record JAODLM010000263.1, read on the forward strand.
TTCATCTTCGTTCTTCTTTACAGATAAGATTTACATAATAAAATCTAATCTAACCACGGATTTTCTGTGGTGTAAAGCAAAAACAACAAAAACAATAAGCGAGTCACGATGAGCGGCGGATCCATAATTATTAAAGCGCGCGTAATAATCAGCGTGAATTAATCCAGCGAGCCGAAGATTACGATCGAGCTCACGATACCAGTGTAGAAAGCGTATGTTAACCCTGCGAGGATCCATCTTGGGTGTTTAATTCACCATACATTGATTATAAACCTAGCATCGTCTATATATTAATCGCAACGTGGGGGTTTCTCGTGTTTACCTTTGGATCTGAAGGTCGATGGGCGAGATGAGCGGATCGGACGGATCGGACTCGTGCTTTGACATACGGGTATCCGATTGCCCAATCTCCAGCGTCGAGTGAGGACGATCTATAGAGAATGCAGGAAAATCACCCAAGCTCTGCAATTTTAGAATCACCTCTTTTTCTCTCGAGAGGCGAAAATCTTAGGTTAAAATATGAGCATTAACTAGACTTTATCTCATACCTTATATTTATAATGCACTACCTTAATCCCATATGGAAATTACCATAATCTATGGAAATTACCATAATATATGGAATATTACCATAATCTTAGGATTATTTCCATACTCTTAGGATTATTTCCATAATCTTATATGGAAAAGATCTATGCATATACCATAAATATAATTATATCCTTGTGGGATAAAGAGAATAAAATCTTTCCTTTGAGAGTACGGCAGGATTTTCTTGCGACTACGGGCTGGATGGGCGGCCGAGGATCAAATGCAAGGAATAAAGATGGGCCTCAAATAAATTAATTATCTTATGTTCACCGAACATAAATTAATTTATAAACATTTATTCATGCCACTAGAGAATAAATCTTGACTTACCCTTTATTACCAAAGTTGAGTCGGGCTTGCACTTAGACATTCTGAATCCCGTGTTTAAGATATCGAACGTCCATTAATCATTTATAGCAATCATTCTGTACAACGATTAATAACTTCATTTCTTAAGTAGTACCACTCGACCTTATTATTGTACTTGAGCTAACTCGACTGCGGGGTTTAGTACAATAAACACGAGCTCCTTAAGGGGCGTCATCATCCTAGCGGATCGGTGACTCGTACGGATAACTAGCGTGACATACAACACCGCCACCACCCGAGATGCGGAGAATCTTGGGTTAGAACGTTAACCTCACTCATAACAAGTCAGTGATGGTCGACAACTCGCTCACCTAATACCTTATCGAGGTTTAGATCATCGTAAGTCATGAGATCTTGGTTCTTCCACGCGGTCGGAAGAAGAACACATCTCGCTGTGATCCTTCAATACGTCGAGGCGTACCGGCATAGACAAGCAACTAAGTCAAGTCACTTCTTATCTATCTGCGGCCTGGAAACCGACAACTCGTCCTTAAGTTGTCTGTTTGTGAAAACTTTTATATCTCATTAAGCTTGACCAATCATCGGAACACGTGATCTTCTACACCTTTATGATCTAACTTATATATGAGATAAGGGGACACAGAATATGCAATCAAGTATTCAATCGAGATAGGAGATTGTAATAGTGGTAACGAAACATTGTATACAAGCTCGACCAGCGCTTCGATATACAAATCCAGGCGCGGTGAGGAGCAGCGCTGGTGAAATAATTTGAGCGGCGTGGGGCCCGATGTCGGATGGCGGCGGGCGTTGCGGGCGGCCGACTGCGGTGGGCGGACGGCGGCGGCGTCGGGTGAGTTGGAGCGGATGCTAGCGCGGGGCGAGGGTGAAGCGGAAGCACGTCGAGCATGAGCTGCGGGGTGTAGGGTGGTCGAGACTCGTCGGTGTCTTGTGCATTGGCGCCGATGCACAGTCGGCGTCGGGGTGCCGTCTTGGCGACTATAACTAATGCCCGTTCTTCCTCGTGAACTCCGAATTAGGATCTATTTATGCCTACGGACTCCTATCGATATGCTCTTCAATATATGATCATTCTTGGCGAGGTCCATTTCATCCCTATTTAATACCGTTTTCATACAAAACATCAAAACAAACCAAGTAAGTGCGAATCGATAAATAATAATCAGCGGCATAAATAGGACAAACCATTGAAAACATGCAAAACAATACGAGAATAAGCACAAATTCATACCAAACACTCCTCACTTTCACGATCCATGCGGCACATGCCTGCCCATGATATGAGCATCTTGATTGATGCGCAACAGACGGAAGATGCATGCCGGCGTATTCCTCGCCCAGCATTTCGGATGCAATCGAAGTTTACGGAATGCGATGATTTACGTGGGGTTTCGTCACCCCTATTGCGACTTTTGGGTGGCGATTGGTGAGAATCGGTCTCACGGGATATCTTCTGGACAAGTCTTATCTTTATGTCGAGATGTTCACGAAGCGAGACTCCACTGCTCTGGCTGCTCACGATAAATGGCGATCCGTCTTTATTTCTATGATGATCTCACGGATTAAGCGACATTGGATGCCCGGCCTGCTGGAACATGAGTTGAAGCATTATAGATGGACTCGGTAGCTTAAATCGCAAGGAGATGAACGGAGAGGAAGGCGGCGTATGGGGCAGCTGGCGTGTTCGCCCACCACCCGTCGAGTGACCACAGGATCTGGCGCCTTGATCCGGATAGATGGTGTCTCGACCATATAGGCGGGATTCGACCTCCATGATGACCAACAGCAGGCCTCCTACGCCAGCGGCGGAGCGCATCAAGAGCACCGGTGATGATGCGGCGGTGAGATTAGTGGCGAGATTCTACCACGCCCGCGGTATGTGGCGAGATGAGTGGTAGCCAACCACATCGTTTACGCAAACCTTATTGCTCTACATGTCACAATAAGTTTGGGGGTGAAAAAGTGTAGTGTTTGGTATGATTTTGTGATATTCTTGGTATTGTTTTACATATCATTTCATGGTTTGTATTATTTATGCCGTTGGTTTGATTTATATTTATCGATTCGGACTCATTACGTTTGTTTCGATGTTTTGTAGGAAAACGGCAAAAATAGGATGGTGGATCCATAAGATCAAATATATTGAAAAACATTGACAAGTCATGGAAGCCGTGAGTAAATCGGAGTTCGGGGCGAAGGACGGATCGAACGACCAAAATCGCGCCACGACGCCGTCGCATGGCGCGCGGCCGCGCACCGCCAGCGCACCTCGCCAGGCGCCGCGCCGCCCGCTGCTTCGGCCACCAGCGTGCGTTGGTCAGCTGTACGAATTTCCTCGGCGCTCGATTGCAGCGGCGCTCAACTCGCTCGCTCTCCGTTCAGCGCCACCAGCCCGCGTTCCGGCGCAGTAGCGCTTTCTCCATACGCGTCGGCCTATTGGTACTACCATCTCTCAAGGCGCTCGAGCTGCGCCATAAACGGCGCCGCCTGCGCCTCGCTCCGCGCCTCGCTTCTGCCTCCCTGGCGCCTCGCCTCGGCCCTCGACTTCGCCTCGCCCATACCGCTCAACCAGCGCGCCGGCCAGATACCGGCCTTCGCTTCGGCCAGCGCCCGTCGGCGCGAGCACCGGCCCTCCTCCCATCACCCGCGCCTCAGCGCCCTACGCATGCGCAGCTCACTCGCGCCAGCGCCCGCTTACCTTCGCCGTCCGCCCAGCCGTGCGCTTCCGGCGGTCTTGGCTGCCAGCGCCATTTCCCTCGCGGCATCATCACGGTGTTGCCATCTCGATTGACTCTCCTTCTCTGAACAGTAGCTCATTTCCTAAGCGAATGTTTTCCTCGGTGGCGTTCCCCACTGTGGCGTTCATATTGTCGAATGTATTACGAGCGTGCTTCATGTGAGCATGCCGTCACTTCCGAGTTAATATATATCGCGTTTTAGGTTGACTGAGCGGGGTCATAATTAGTCTTGATTTTGGTTTCTCCACTGCGGCAGCGGTGCAATGCCGATATTTTACGGAGCAATTCCTTAGGCAACATAACGGATACAATTCTTATTTAATTCCTGTTTTTAGTTTCATCATTGAATGTTTAGTTTATCAATTTATGTTCTTGGATTTATCGCTTTATTGGAATCAATTTCCACGGTATTATTGTTTGATGATTGTTATTGAATTCACTCCATAGTAATGGGATTGTGTTCGTGTTGCTTTAATCTATTATCTTTCGTTTAATTTACATTCTTGTTTGGTTGGTTGATGATGATGATTTATGCAATTAGATTTAGATTAGAGAATACCAAACCCTATGAATAATATGATTGCTTATGCTTTTGTTTCGGCTCGATTTATCCCTTTACGTAGGTTCAACTAGGGATTGACCCCCTAGTTTGGGATCATTGTTTTATTCCTCGTATTTCATTCACGCATGTTCGAAACCCATGTTGGTATTAGAATGTTTAGGATTTAATCGATTTACATGCATGACCTGAACAATAGCCTGTTAAGTTTTCCTTGAGGGCGACTCGTGTTAACTTACGCTACGATTACCTCGTGCGATTGCGGTGAATTCAGTGTGTTTTAGCTCGATCAATTTTGGCGCGTTGCTGGGAAAACTTTAGGCGTATTGTTTGTGTTGTTTGTTTGTGTTTCTTTTCTTTTACGTTTGGTTATTTTCTCCCACAGTGCGTGTGATCTTGTTTTTATTATTGGTGTCATGTAATGCGGGGTTGTCAACGGTGCAATATGTCAGCCCGGTTGGGGGAGAGGAAAGTTCGACGTTTGGGCAAATTCTTCTCCCGAAGAAGCCCAATTTGATTTACGAGGAATACCCGTTGGCTTGAGCATCAGCCTCGATCCTACTGAGCAACAAGACCATAATCCGTATTGGGATCAACCCCCTCCACGCGTCTATGAGGATCAAGCCTCCAATCCTCGGAACAAGCGCCTCCTATGACTATGAGGATCAATCCTACATGCCTCAAGGAGCAACCAATCCTCCACCTCAATATAGTACCCACAACACCTCGATGCTCCGTATCCCAACGGCGCGCCTCCGCTTCCCGCGAGATCATACCCACCGTATCGCCCAATGCGAGCTTGGGATGATAAGTTAGTCAAGTTGGATCTTGTGACACCAAAATCGGTAACTTGCAAGCAAAATTAGAAAGGATGGTGAGAAGCTGAGCGAGTTCTGCAACAGATGCGATAGGGGCCTCCAAGCTCACCCTATGAGGCTCGAGCGACAAGACCATCGAGTTCGCCATTAGATGATAGAGGCGTAACTCTTGGCGTTTAGAGGAACAAGTGGGCGGTTCTGCTATAGTGGTTTGATGTATCAACAACAACGTGCGTGACGAGGAACTTCAAACCAATCCGATCGGTCGGTGAGTCCTTGTTCTTGAAAGTGACCCAATTATTGAAGATATGGTGGAGACTCTCGAGAGCATTGCGGCGGAGGAGGTGAAATTGATGAAGAATGGGCACGTGAGGATGAGGAGCAAAATCGAGAACCACGAAAGTTGATACCGGGGCGGGGCCGAAAGAGTGGGCACTTCAGTTGATGACATGCAAAACCCACTACGGAGGTGAAAGAGCTACCCAAACACTTGGAGGAGGAGATGAAGAAAGGTCGAAGGTTGAGGTAGTTTCTATAATTTGTCAACATCTTAATTTACAGAAGTATTGTCTTGTAGGAGTTGAAGTTATTTATTTTACTTTGGAAAATAGGATGTTCGACTTGAGCATAAATTTTGCATCACTGTCTTCTTTAATGTCCTCTGTTCTTAAATGGTTACTCATGCGGTCGAGATGGTATTCTGCGGGTGAAGGACTATGGATGTCCGGTTGTTTTGCAGTTTACGTCGTGCTCCGTGCGTTAAGCTGAAATGCCATGAGAGTTACCCGCGGTTTTTATTTTGTTTTCTTTCTTTCTCTTTTCTTGTTTGTTGTTCTTTGATCACATTTGTTATCTTTGTGTTAGTCTTGTTTGGATTTGGGAAGGAAGGATTATATTTTGATGTGGTGAGATGGTGGGATCTCACTCTACATCGCCTTCGTCATTATCGGGGAAGTATCATCCTCTATGGTTATTTTAAGCTTTTAATGTTTTGAGCCGGGAGGCGGTGCTCGATTTAAAATGTGGGATGTTTACTCGGTTTGTGTGCGTGATATAGTTTTCGAATTCTTGAATGGCGTGCCTTGCTTATTTTGATTGTTTGGACGTAAGCTTTGTCTATCTGGAGTAAGTTAGGATCTTGTTTGTGGAACTTCTGTAGTATTGCAATGCGATTTTGAATTTCAAACTTTTGGTGATATATGATTTAGTATAATGTGAATACGGAGGCGTGATTGATAGAAAATGAATAGGGGAAATGATGTGATTTGTCCGGCTAATGTTAAGGGTAGTGTTAACATTGTGGTTCTTATATACTTGTTTCATTTTATATAAAAAATAAAAAATGTGAAAAAGAAGTAGAAAATGAGGAGATGAAAGCTCCATTATTTTGTTGAGATTGTTGAAATGGAGGATGGGATTATATCCCTCTTTCTAAGTAAATGAGAAATGGACATGGGAAACCGTTAGGAGACTGAGGTTCATCGAGTTCACCTTCGAATATTGTTCCAAAATGTTAAAACATTCTTGTGCTTTATAAAAAGAAACTTGTTGCTAAAGGTGACCACATTAGTTAGTTCACCCTAACGGAGTTGGGTGCGGAGATTACCTTTTATTTATTGGAAGTCGATTGTCGTTCTTGATTTATTTCATTATCTTTAATTCAACATGCTTATTGTGGAAATGCGATAAGGTTTGATTGATTAGAATCTGAGTAAAGTTGCATGAGTCATCTTTCGACTCTTATTAGCATAGACTTTGCTTGAGGACAACAATGGATAAGTGTGGGAAGTTGTTTGGTATGATTTTGTGATGATTCTTGGTATTGTTTTACATGTCATTTCTCGGTTTGTCCTATTTATGCCGTTGGTTTGATTTATATTTATCGATTGGACTCACTTCTTCATTTCGATGTTTTGTAGGAAGCGGCGAAAATAGGATGATGTGGATCTGCCAGAATCAAATATATCGAAGAGCATTTCGCCAGTGCGTGAGCGTGCGAATGTATCGGAGTTCGAGACGAAGGAAGCGGATCGAGCGACGGTCGCGCCACGGCACCCGTCGCATAACCGCGCGCATCCCTGCCTAGCGCGCCGCCATACCGCGCCGCGCGTCGGCCGCGTGGCGGGTCGGCGCGCCGTTCGATTCACTCCGGCCTTCGATTACAGCGGCGTATTCAACCTGCTCTTCGCTCTCCATTCCAGCGCCACCAACCCGCAGCGTTCGGCCGGTGTCGCTTTCTCCATGCACTCGGCGTCTGCGTACGCGCCATCCTCTACGACCCGATCTCGGCTTCGCCATGCGGCGCTTACAGCGCGCTCGTACTCGCTCCCTCTTCGCTGCCTCCCACGCGCCTCGCCTCGCCCTCGCCTGACCGCTCCCCAGCGCCCGGTGAATGCAGCGCCACCTCGCGCGGCACCCAGCTCCTCCACATCGCCCCGCCTCCGGCGCCACCGCCAGCCCAGCTCCTTCGCCAGCGCCCATACGCGCTGCCAGTCTCGCCCGGCCCGCGCACCTCGGCGGCTGCGGCCGCCCATTTCTCCTCCGGAGCATCATCACCGCCGCCATCTCCGCGCCGAGCCCGCCTCTCACCGGCGCTCGATATGGCGCGTTCTCAATTTTACTCGCAGCTTCACTACGAACGACCTTTCATTCAAGCGAGAATGTTTTCCTCGTGGGCGTTACTACGGTGGCGTTCATATTCAAATCGAGAATGTATACGAGCGTCGCTCCTTGAATGCTGGCTCACTTTGATTAATATATATATACACGTTTTAGGTCGAAAGCGGGGTCCTAATTCGATCTTGATTTTGGTTTTCCCGGACATGGTGCAATTCGTGTATTCTTCGGAAGCAATTCCTCGGGCAACATGAAGACTAATTCTTATTAATTCCTGTTTTGTTTCATCATTTGAATGTTTAGTTTATCGAATTTATGTTCTTGGTTGCTCGGACTTTATTGGAATCGATTTCACGTATTATTGTTTGATGATTGTTATTGAATTCACTCCATAGTTGACGATGGATTGTGTTCATGTTGCTTTAATCTATTATGCTTTCGTTTAATTCTACTTCTTGTTTGGTTGGTTGATGATGATTTTAATGTGAATTAGATTTAGATTAAGGAATGACAAACCCTATGAATAATATGATTGCTTATCTTTTGTTTACCTTTCGATTTATCCTACTTTACGTGGTTCAACTGAGGATTGACAACCCCTAGCTTAGGATCATTGTTTTATTCCTCGTATTTCAATTCCTGCTATTCGAACCCATGTTGGTATTAGAATGTTTAGGATTTAATAAACTTTACGTCATGACAGAACAATAGATCTGTTAAGTTTTCTTGAGGAGCGACTGTGTTAACTTACCACGCTCTGATTACTCTCGCGATTCTGCGGTGAATCGAGTGTGTTTTAGCTCGATCATGTAGTTGGTTGTGAGTCTTTTTATTTTTGCTTTGTCTTTTAAAGTTTTTTATGTTTTGGGCTTTAAGTGTCTTTTGTTTTTGTTTTTGATGCATGATCACGAGCTTAAGTGAAAAGTGTTAACCTTATGTGCCAATGATGATGAAATTTTCTTAAAAAATGTTGATGGTACACATGATGTTAGAAATAGCACATGAATGACTTGAATTGAGTGAGTTTGTTGTTTCACCATTTGCTTGAACGTGAGACTTGAGCTTCCTTGTATAAACATCGTATTACAGTTTCTTTTAAATGTGTGATATCGTTGCATGTAATTTATCTTCTAGAACTTACCGTGTTTTACTACGGGCGCAATATGTGTTTCGAGCATGGAAGGATAAAACGCGTCTTTGTGAACCCTAAATTTACCATACACTACTGATTATATATATACCATTTCTACGCTACTTTGAGCCTTTATTAGACCTTATTATTTTGTCAATCGGATGATAGGAGGTGAGGATGGATATAGAATCAAAGGGGCAAAATAAATTGATGTATTACGTCGGGTTAAAAGATAGAGTACATTGTGGAAAAGAATGGTACCATCTATGGAAAAGAATGGTACCTTTGTGGAAAGAATGGACCTATAAGCTTTGATAAAGAAGAAAAGAAAAATGTTATGAATAATGTGAGCATAAAGGGTTCTTTTAATCAAAATATAGGTATTTTAAGTTTGCATAAACATTTATTTAGCATGTTGGAAAGAAAAAGTGAAATGGACAAAGTCCGTATGAGTTGAATTTTTAAATAAGTGCTTGGAGTGGCTTTGGTCATAATCATATATAACCTACCTTAACAAGTATTGCCTACATTACAACCTGTGAAAAGACTTTTTGATCCTAATTTGACGCATTAGATGTGGTGGAATATTAGAGAAATCCATGACTATGGTAAGATTTTGCATGACATTGATCTTTGAATGTATACACGTCACGAATTTTCATTTGAGTTTGAGTGTACACTATATTATACACATGCCTTTGTGGGGTTGAATTGAATAAGATTTTTCTTTCAATTGTTGTATATTGTCAGTTGACTAATGTCGTCATGTGTGCTATTATTTTCAACTTTGAAGAGATTTACGAAGCTGTTTATAGCTACCACATTTGCTAACGCTCGTTGATCTTTTTGTGTCTTTGTTTTTGTTTGAGGACAAACAATGTTTCAAGTTTGGGGGTTTGATAAGCGCATTTTTACTCTTTTATTAGTGTTATATTAAGATGATTTTAGATCGATTTAAAGTGCGTTTATATAGTTGATTTATCGTTTAGCTATTTTTGGAAGATCTTACACTTGGGGTTCATCATTTTGGTGTTTTGTAGGCTTTTAAGATGATAATCGAAACGAGCACGAACCAAGAGCGTGTAGAAATCTGATTCAACCCTCTCGAGGATCTATCTTGGATGTTTAATTCACCATACATTGATTATATTCTAATGCGTCTATATAATTAAGCGCACAACGTGGGGTTTTCTCGTGTTTACCTTTGAATCTGTCAGGGGATGAGCAGGGATGAGCGGATCGAGACTCATGCTTTGATCTTACGGGTGTCCGGTTGCCCAAACTCAGCGTCGGTGAAGGCGATCTATGGAGAATCTACTGAAATCACCCAATCTCACTATGGCACGATTTTGAGAACCTCCATGCGCTTGCGGAGGTGGGCCGAAAATTCTGAGTTTAATTTTGTGGATTAACATGATCTTATCTCTTACCTTATATTTATAATGCATTACCATAATCCCATTAGGAAAGGATCCATACATATCCATAAATATAATAATATCCTTATGGATAAAGAGGATCAAATCTTTGCCTTAGAGATAGGAGGGCGTCGATTTTCACTTGAGCCCGGGGCTTCGGATGAGGACTCATTGGATCAAATGCAGAGGAATAAAGCGAACATAAATTAATTTGTAAACATTTATTCATGCCACTAGAGAATAAATCTGACTTACCCTTTATTCCGAAGTTGAGTCGGGCTTGCACTTGAACATTCTGAATCCCGTATTTAAGATATAGCGACGTCCATTAATTATTTATAGCATTACATTGCTTAAAATAATTAATATCTTTAATTCTAAGTAGTACCCTCAACCTTATTATTGTACTTGAGAATTCTCAACTGCGGGGTTTAGTACAATAAACCTACGAAGCTCATAAGGGGCGTCATCATCGCGGATACGGTGACTCGTCTGAGATAACTAGCATGACATCTGACACTTTGCCACCACCAGATCTCGGAGAATATTGGGTTAAAACATATACCTCGCATGTAATAAGTCGATGATGATCGAACTCGATACTCATCTAATACCTTATCGGAGGTTTAGATCTCGTAATCACCAGATCTGGGTTCTTCACGGCGATCGGATAGAAGAACTCGTCTCTGTGATACCATCATACGTCGAGGCGATACCGCATAGACAACAACCAGTCAGTCTTACCTTATACTACGCGCCTTATACCGACAAGACCGTCCTCAAGTTGTCTCGATTGTGATCCTTTTTATATCTCATTAAGCTTGACCAATCATACAGGACTGTGATCTTCTACACCGTGATCCTAACTTATATATGAGATAAGGGGTCGCAAATATATGCGATCAAGTTCAATTAGGATAGGAGATTGTAATAGTGGTAACGAGGAAACATTGTATCTGCTCAACCATCTTGCTGTAGTACTAAATCCGACAATCTCACTTATACTAAAGAACTTTTAGTATACATGATGTCTCTCTACTAGCTATTACAAACAAAACCATCACTTTGTTTACCTTTCTGAAATTTTCCTTTCTAAGTGGGTGCCATCAGCGCAATCGAGTCTCCGAGCGTGCTTCGTAGACTTTTGCGGCGGACTCTTTATGAATGGATCCGCTGAGGTTATCCGCATCAATCTTTTCAGAACGCGTCCCTCGTCTCCGATTTCTCGTTTACTTGTCTCTCGGTTGGCCCAATCACGCATTTGAACATCGATTTCTCTAAAATCTGTTGATCTCTGGTTGGTGAGCTCGGCTTGCCCGTTTGCTAATGGATGGTAGGGGAGGTGACTCGATCTTCACCATATTTGGCTAAACGTTGCCTAGCCACTATTATTAAATCGACCCCGTCAGATCAAAGCCACGGGACTCCAAGATCGAGTCGAATGTTCTTGTGAAGGAACTGAGTCACTACCTTGGAGTCGTTCAGTGGCGAGTGGAATCGCCTCTACCCAGCGGAAGCGTACTCCTGCAGCGAGAAGAGATATGCGTGTAACCATAAGACATGGAGCGGACCCGTGAAGTCCGATCCAGTCGTCGAAATAGTTTCCTTCCATGATGGTTTTGTAGCATCTCGTCTTTCTTAGTGACATTCCCCACTCTTTGACAACGATCACAACTCTTGATAAAGATTGGCAATCTTTGAAGATCGAAGGCGAAAAGAATCCTTGTGGCAAAATCTTTGCCCGTTGTCTTGCTTGCGCAACTATGGCCTAGCCGGTCCAGCGAACTATGGCACTCATGGATTATGTTCTCCCATTCTCCTTGGGGAGCGACGTATCGAGACCATTGGCATCGGTTGGTAGAGATGAGGATCGTCCCAATAATAGAACTTAACATCGTGGAGACTTCTTTCAAATATGACTTGCGATGGAGGTAGAACTCCAATCACCAAGTAATTTACAAAATCGACATACCATGGTGTGCGATCGATGGCCTTCGAGGATATGGATGGGAAGTTCTCCTTGATCCCAATCTTCTTATCCTCTCCTTATTGCTTCTCCAATCGCGACAAGTGGTCGGCTACCACGTTTAAATATACTTTCTATCTTTAATCTCATGCCGAACTCTTGAAGCGGATCCATCTCACGATCTGGGCTTTCTTCTTTCTTGAATAGATGACGAATGGCGGCATGAGTCGATTGTATGCGATGGTGTGGGTGCCGCTGAATAAGGTCTAAACTTATCAAGCATAGACCACGACAAGTAATTCCTTCTCGGTGGTGGTGTAGTTCATTTTGAGCGAGTCGAGTCTTACTTGCATAATAAATGACTCGGAAAACTTGTCGTTTGAGCCAATCGACAGCTGTTGCCCAATCCCGCGCCGCATGCTCGAATGGTTGGCTCCATCGGAGAGACCAAAGCGGAGTCGAGATCGGGGCTAACCCAATTTCGAGCATCGAACACTCATTTGTGAACACGAACTTCATATCTTTTCGAGCAATCCACACAATGGCTTCGTGATGGCGAAATCCTTGATGAACCTTCTATAAAAACCCGCATGGCCGAGAAAACTCCTCACTGATTTGACATTTGTAAGCGGAGTAGTTTCTCGATAGCTACTATCTTTGCTCGATCACTTCCAAACCTTTGGCGAGACTTTGTGACCAAACCGATACCTTCCTTCACCATGAAATGGCACTTCTCCATTGAGAACAGATTCGTCTCCTCGCTGCTGAAAGCACTTGTGGTGGAGGCAATGGTCGAATAAAGAGCGAAACACGGAAGAGTGTCCATAAAGACTTCCTAATATTCTCGATCAACCCATGGAAGATGGACATCATGCACCTTTGGGCGTGGTGAGCATTGCACAATCAAGCGGCATTCGCTATAAGCGAAAACTCCATCGGACACGTGGCGCTGTCTTGTCTGATCTTGGGCGATGGCGATTGTACCGAATATCCATCGAAAGCGATGAGAACTCATACCTCGCAAATCGTCCAACATCGATCAATAAAGGCGAAATGGTCTTTCCTGTGGCGTGTTGAGCCGATAGTCGATGCTGAGCTCGCCATCCATGCACGAGTCTTGTTGCCACAAGCTCGTTTGTCGATCTCGCCGTGATACCCTGCTTGGATACCTGCGTAGGGCTAACCCGCCGGATATGGCATAGATCATGCTGCGTCTGAAACTTACACCTTCTACGGCGACCTCTTGCATTGCGGGATTGATCGGCGTTGAGGTTGCACCTTTGGCTTCGTTTCTCAGCGGGATCCGGTGCATGCAAATCGGTGACCCTTGATGTCAATCATCCGCGATCGTGAACTTGCGCCCCGAGCGACCGCCAGTTTACGTGTCTCCTCATCATCGAAGGCGAAGATATTATCATAGAACGTCTCGCGTCGCCTAAGAATGCATCTTTGAAGGTGGTCAAACTCTTTCAACTTCGATCTTGGGTGTAGTCTCTTCATTTCACAGCGTCCTACCTCCAATCGGCTTCCTCGCATCTAAATAAGCAGCGACTCCTCGGGAGGCGCATGACTTTATCGATGCACTCGAGATGCTCTAAATCTCATCACCGCCTCATCAGTGTGGGAGAGAAAATCGAGTTACGGCAAAACTCCACGGATCAAGTGATTGAAAGTGAGTGGTGACGGTGCTCTATAACTCGACAATCTTCCATGGTCTTCTCATTAATTGCTTCATAGCATCATATATAGAATTTTCATCTATAAATCGTTGACTCGGAGGTGAGATCTCATCTTGCGTCTATCGATTGCTCTGCCGTGGTAGGAATGGTGGCCCGGCAATAAGAGGTGTATTCCATATACGGCATATCGAGAACAACGAAATCGGTGGGAAGATGAAATCTCGAACTTTCGCGACACGTCTGTCTATCCCTTCGGATAAGTCAGCGATGTATACGCCATACGAAGAGCTATGGTGGTGACTTGAGTCTCCCCATCTCAATCACATTAAAAATGGACAACGGCATCAGTTGATCTTGCCCCAAATCTACGAACGCTTGGAGAGATGTACGTCCTCCAGATGACACATGCTATGGTGAAGCTGCTGGATCTTTACGCTGACGAAACACTGCGATGTGACATTGCACTCTTGAGGCAGTTATCGTCTCGAATTTCCCAGCTTCTTTTTATTGTGGCGTCCTGAAAACTTCACGTAACCGGCGTATCTCGAAGTGCATCAAGTAAAGGAATATTGATGTGCACCACTTTTGGAACATCTCCATGAACTGGTCAACTTCTCTCGTTACTTGGGCTCGGCTAAGCGGCTTGGAAGCGAGGTGGAGCGCGTCGTGGAGTTTCTTCACGGCTTGCCGCCGTGATCAACCTCGCGACCAGCGATGGAGGTCGTAGCAACTGAACACCATCTTCCTTGGAGTATTTCCCGCGGCAGCGGGTGCTGGGTTTGCGTCGGAAGCACATGCGATTTCTCGCGGCCGGGAATTTCTAGCGACGCTGGGTCGCTCGCTGGCTCCTCTGGCGACTTGTCGGCGGTAGCGTTTTGACATTACGCCGGGCGCTCGCGAACTCCCTTTGTATTCCTCGTGGTGGGCTCGCGATCGCGACTTCGATCGGAATCCTCTCTTTGCCGTTTTCCCGTTCGTCTCGTGATTTCTATATTTCCGTCCACTCCCAATTGAATGGCATTACTGGTTATTTTAGGGTTTACCTCCGTATTACTCGGTGGCCCGACTTGTCTGCCCATTACATGTGCGGGCTATCGACTTATTTGATTCTCCATCATCTTCATTAGCTTTCCATAGCCGTCCTGATGGACTCGAATGATTAATCTTAAGCGGTGTTGCTTATAAGAAATCGATTCGTTGCCAATTGTTGGTTGCTCGACAAGCTAACGCATCATGTCCTCTAGACTCGGCTGCCCGTCTCTTGAATCACTCCGTTACTGATAGAAACTGGCGGTTGTTGAAAATTATTGGGGTTGGCGTCGCGAAAATTTGGGTGATTTACATTGTTCGGATTATGCGTCGGATCCCCAGAATGGTTGTTCCTCGATTGATGTAATCGCGTCCTCGGCCTCATTAATCTCGACTCGTGCAGCATTTATCGAGCCCGCCTTTTTCCTTTCTTTCTCAAATTGGCTTCTTAACAGGTGGCTTGCTCCATAATATTATCGTACTTTGAATCACCTTCAGCGTGTGACCTTCGCCACGGTGTCTCTCCATCCGACCCGCGATAGCGTGGCGCCGCCTTTCTATGATGCGGTGGCCTCGTCTACACGTCTGTTCAATAAGCGCCCCCTGATCGTCAACAATACTCCTGTGTGAGGTGTCGACCGTATAAGCGTATGTCTAACGCTCATAGAAATCCATGTTGTGGCCGCCTAATAGGCCACGAATGTTTCCCGACTCGAATAAAGATTCATCTCTAAGCGGGAGAAGTGAAATCTGCTTCTGATCTTACGTACTTGTAGCGATTAGGAAGTACTTTGAGGAATTTCTCACACTGGTGCCCAGCTGTTGATGCCGTCGATCTAAGGTCTTGAACGATCCTTTGCTTGATTGTGGAGAAAATCGAACATATCCGGTTGTGTCTTGTGGCACCCATTGTTTGATGGTGTCATAAATGTCGAGATAGGTCTCGAGATGGCATTCGGATCTCATGACTGTCCTCCCGGCTGTTCCATGAACCACGTCTTGATTAGGGCCGGCATTTCAAATTGTTAGCATTTACTTAGAACCCGTCGCCTCCTTAGAAATTGCTCGGTAGGAGTGCATACATATAATTAAGCGGTCTTGCCGCCTCAGGAGGCGGGACAAGCAGGTCCATAGTCGCAATGGCTGCATTTACTGTAAAATCCGCTAGCAGTGATCGGCTACTTGAGGAGGAACACCCGCATTATTACGATTTGCCATTCTTCCTTCTTCTTGCCGTCTCCTTCTCTTTGTGAATTTTCGATTTCGGATCAAAGTGTAGTTGGGAGGTCCTCGGGACCTTGTGAACATAAACTACTGGAGAAAAGAAGAAATCAGTTGGCGAGGAATAAAAATAATAAAGAAAATGCAACTTGAATTAATAATTCCAATTGTCGAGTTATTCTTATGATCCCGACATGGCCTTGAAATTTGATGCTCACTTTTTCTAACACGAAAAGGTGTAAGTATAGGATGTGATATGCGTATCCACGAGGGATTGTAATGCGAAAACCTGAGGCTAACTGACAAGGATTCGTCATTATCCGAGCAACAAATATGGTTTGGTAAGATTTTGGGGCTTGAATTCAATCAAGCAAAGGTAACAAAAGCAGTAAAATAAAGCAATAAACACTCGGATGTTAAGCAGAGAAGGACGACTAACCTAAGGGATGCATTAATCCTATCACAATGTATGTTTATCCTGTTCCTATTAACCAATTTTAATCGACAGATGGAAGATCACGTATATAGCAGGCAATTTTACATTACGACAAAGCGGTTGTAGATTACTAGTTTTCCCTATTCTTATTCGTCTCAGGTGAAACAAGCAGCAAGCGGATCACAAAGAATATGCTTCCCTACGAATATCTCTGCCTGACTCGAAGGCTCGTTCGTATCATGCATTCGAGATCGATTGATAATTAACACAATGCGTAATTAGCGACAACAGATATGCATCAAGATTGATCAATCAACACATGTAAATAAGCACAATCGAATCATGAATCAATGCCTGCAATGATGAAATAGCGATAACGGGGAATCACAACATATAGGATCGAATCATGCAAACCACAGGATTAGAGCGAAAACTAGCGAGACATAATAAGCGGAATAAAATACGATTTAACCATAAAAGCGAGTAAATATATAAAACCGTGATGAGGCGTTGGATGAACAATCGTTGGGCGAATCCCAACCTCAGCGAGCAGTACAAAGATTGTCCGGACGGGCGTTCGGATCGTGAACTAAGCGTAAAACTAATGAAGAACAATGCGTCGTCGACCTTTAGAATGAAAATATGTGGAAGCTAAAGCAAAACTTTGAAAAACTTATGAAAAAGCGAGTAAAGAGGCTGCAGAATCGTGAGTGCGAAGTTGGGGCGCGGTGTTGCCGTATATAGGCACGCCCGACACTATTCTCCTTCGCACTCGGACTCGCGACCACCCTTCGCGATCGCTAGAGCGATCGCTAGGTATGTCTCATGGCAGCTAAATGCAGCTCCGCTCGCCTCACTGCGCGCTCGTTTTCATGACACGACTAGCGGTCGCTAACCATGACCATGATCGTCGATTAGCTTTCTCGTGGCTTGGGCTTCGCGAACATGAGATCGCGATCAGCGGTGTCGGCCGGGTTCTAGCGGGTTTCTAGCGGCCAACTGGCGACCGCTAATTCAGTCGTAAGCGAGTCGATTGTATATTGGCGTGCGTCGTTCCTTGCTTGATTTACAACATGGACCTACACAACGCCGAAAAGAATACCCGAGCGTTATCTTCTAGAAATAGATAAAATATTAAGAATCGATCGTGGCGGCATTAAGCGATAAACTGGTCTTGAATATCGACTATAAGCGTGTAAAATGCGGCGTTTATCAGCGATATCTAGCTACTATGCTACCGCGCCAGAAGATGTCGGGCCTCGTGCATAACGTTACGTACATGAGACTTACTCTACGGCGTAAGGATATTATCTCATTTTCTGCATCTCAGCTGCGATCGTGGGTATTGCTCCTTGAATAAAGGCGCCATTATACGAAGGTAGCAATCCTTTCTTGTGATGCGCATACTAAAACAGTAATCACGGTATCAATGTGAGGCGCAGAGATAAGCTCGACATTTTCTCTTGCGATCTCGGTAAGCCTTGATCCCAGAATGTCTGCATCTCCTAAGTCTTTCATTTGAGGCGATCGGATAACCATCTTCGTCGATAACAACTTCATTGTTGCCAACTAGAAGAGTCATCTCATAAAGTGCAAGAAACACCACATCAGTTGATATCTAAGCGATACACTGACTCTGCGCTAAACATTGGGTAAATCCGTAGGACTTTACTCGT
>JAODLM010000841.1:0-128185 GCA_036937905.1 Salvia rosmarinus
TAGAGGCTGGCGATCGAGATATCATGCCCTATCCGAGCAACACTTGGTATAGTCCTCCTGGGCATCGATGGAGCTCATGGCATCATGATTATGGCGGACCGCCATTGACCACCACCGTTGTTCTAATAAACACGTCGAGCTAATGACGTTAAACAAGCGCTCCGTGGAGGCAACCCGTTTTGGTTTTGTTTCCTTTCTTTCTTTTTGTTTTGTTTTCGTTGTTCTTCGATCTATCTGTTGTATACGTGTTTGTTTTGCTCGGATCACGAAAGTTGTCGATGAGATGAAGCCGTGATGCTCCAACTCTCGGTAGCATTAAATCGATTATCGTAAATGTATCATCCTCTATGGTCATTTTGAGCTTTTAATGTTTTGAGCTTTGACCGGCGACAGGTCTCGAATTAAAATGGGGATGTTTACCTGGTTTGTGTGCGTTCATATATAGTTTTGTATGCTTAATAGCGTGCCCTTGTGCTTATTTTGATTGTTTGACGTAAGCTTTGTCTATCGAGTAAGTTATGATCTTGATTTGTGCAACTTAACTCGTGGTATTGGTCAATCGATTTTGAATTTTCTAAACTTTGGTGATATATGATTTGAGTATAATGTGAATTGTGAGACCGTGATTGATAGAAATTAAATAGGGAAATTGATGTGATTTGTCCGGCTAATGTTAGGGTAGTGTTAACATTGTGGTTGCCTATATACTTATTTCATTTTATATATAAAAAAAATTGTGAAAAGAAGAAGAAAATGAGGAGAAAGCTCCATTATCTTGTTGAGATTGTTGAAATGGAGAATGGGATTATGTCCCTCTTCTCGTAATTTGAGAAATGGACATGGGAAACCACGTTAGAGACTCGAGTTCATCGAGTTCACCTTCGAATATTGTTCCAAAATCTGTTAAAACTTTCTTTGTGCTTTATAAAAGAAACTTGTTGCTAAAGGTGACCACATTAGTTAGTTCACCCCTAACGGAGAGTTGGGTCTGAGCAGAGATTACCTCTTTATTTATTGGAAATCAATTGCCGTTCTTGATTTATTTCACATTATCTTTGAATTCGTAAACACCAAATGTGGGGGAAATGCAATAAGGTTTGATTGATTAGAATAAGGGTAAAGTTGCATGAGTTATCTTTCGACTCTTATTAGTATAGACTTTGCTTGAGGACAAGCAAATGGATAAGTGTGGGGGAGTTGTTTGGTATGATTTTGTGATGATTCTTGGTATTGTTTTACGTGTCATTTTCTATGGTTTGTCCTATTTATGCCGTTGGTTTGATTAAGATTTATCGATTCGGATTAACCGTTCGTCTCGATGTTTTGTGGAAAACGACAGAAAATAGGATGAATTGGATCTGCCAAGGATAAGATATAATTGAAGATCATCTCGATAGGAATTCGTGAGGCAAACGGATCGCAATTTGGAGTTCGGACGAGAGAGCGGATCATTTCTTCAAAGTCGCGCGACGTGCACTCCGCGCCCGCTCGCGCGCCGGCGCTGAACACTTCCAATGATTCTCATGAATAATGGAGAATGAATCAAGGATTTTGTCCTTCATAAAGTAAATTACGTTGCGATAGGAGTCCGTGGCGAAAACCGTGCACAATCGGAGTTCAGATGAAGGAGAACGGGCCCAAACAAAATGCTGCGCAAAGCTGTGTCGCCCGCGCCCGCGCGCCGCGCGCGCTCGCACGCCCAGCGCCGGTTCGGCATGAGCGCGCTCAGCACCATTTTCAGCGCACGTTCAGCAAGAGCGCGGTTCACCTGTTCAGCCCTTTCTCCAGCGAATGCCCAGCACGCTGAGGCCGGCTCAACTCAGCGGCGCTCAGCCTTTCCGAGCACTCTCAAGCGCAGCCTCTCCTCAACTCAGCGTTCAGCCAATTCCCCTCGCAAGCTCACTCCCAGCCGGCGTTCATATTCAATACAGAATGCATTCTCAGCCTGCGCTCAACTTAAACCGACGCTCACTTTTAATTAATATATATATGCGCGTTTAGGTTTGACTTCAAAAATTCTTATTTTTGGTTTCACCACCATGGCCTCTGTGATTTCTTCCGGAGCTCTTCCACACGACATCAGATACAGATAACAACAGAGTTAGATTAACAGTTTTAATTCTTGCTTTCTGTTTCATTGCACAATCTTGTTTATCAATTTATGCTTGGATCATCAGTTCTATTGGATTTAATTTCAGAGTTTATTATTTGATGATTTTTATCAATTCAATTCATAGTGACAGTGGATTGGATTTTCATGTTCCGTTGGTTTAATTTGCTTAATGATTTACTGCTTTCGTTTATTTGCAATTAGATTTAGATTAGGGATTGACAAACCCTATGAATAATATGATTGCATATGCTTTTGTTTATCGCTTTGATTTATCGTTTTCATAGTTCAACTAGGGATTGACAACCCCTGGTTTAGATTTATCGCTTTATTAGTTTAGCTCGGATTGACAACCTAGCTTAGGATCATTGTTTATTTTCTCGTATTTCAATTCTTGCATGTTCAACCCCGGTTGGTGTTAGAATGTTTAGGATTTAATCGCTTTACATGTAACACGAACAATGGCCTGTTAAGTTTTCCTTGAGACGACTCGTGTTAACTTATCACGCTACGATTACCTCGTGATTATTGCGGTCAATTTGAGTGTGTTTTTAGCTTTCGACAGGGCGTGGCCTATGACTTGGATAGAGTTGCAACGATCATGTAGAAATGGTTGACTTAGTTCCTTGAAAATAGAACAACTTCAATTCTTGTAACAACATCCCTTCCGACTATTATCTCTATTTTCTGTTCACTCCACTTCACTCATTCCCACAAATTTAGGAGCTTCTCTTCAGCTCCATATCACATCATCTCCATGAATTTATCCCACTAAAATAGAAACTTGCATAACTCCTTTCCAACCTACAACAAAAAACGTGAAGAAAGAACAAAACAAAACAAACAACAATTAATAAAGTTTAATAAAGTTAAAGATAACTCTAACAAAAACATCAAAATCCCATAAGCTTAAAAGTGAGATTATGCAGTTAAAAATTGGTAGAGGCTAGAAATGGTTGAGCCTAGCGGTGTGAAAATGTGGGAGATAACTGGGGTTTAAGCTTTATTTGGAGTCTAGGTTCTAGAGTTGTAACTATTGGAACATAGCAAACAAAGTGGTTAGGCTTTTCCGGTTCTACATTCCTTTCTGTCTGCCTATTTGTCTGAGACTGTACCCTGTTTTAATGTGAACTGGTCTATGGCCTCAAAATAGTATTTCTCTTTTACTAAAGTAGTATTCCCACTTCGTATTAAAATTGAAAAGAATAAAAAAAAATGATCTTTTCAGACATTTTATAGACGTAAGCAAATCGCAGAATATATATTATGAATAAGGTATCATAATTAGTTTGTGTGAATGAACAAGCTCCAAAATTCATCTAAATAGAAACTAATTACAAAAGAAGTGGCAATTGCATAGGAATCTGCTTTTAAGGAACTATAATCTACTTTCAGAAATCCAACTGCTTAAAATTTCTGAAAAGAAAATATGTCTTTCCACTGGAATTGTTCACTGATGATCGTATTTTTAATTATTAATTTTAAATTCCTCTTTGTTTTTGTAGACATTGGATGTGTTGATTTATGTATATATTGATGGGAATGCCTCTTGGATACCATGATACTTTTCTTGAAGTTGAAATTATTTTGTTTGATTAAGAATACTATTAAATATTCCCTCTGTCTCCCTCGATTCATTGTTTTGGGCATATAGATTAAAGAATGTTGTGTTTTTGTGTAAAATAGTATGATTTACAAAATTCAAAATATTTTATGTGTAAAATGATATTAGCTATTTAGAATGAAACGATTCAAAATGAAATATTAATAATTTAAAGCGAGACGGATGGAATATATTTTATTTGTTTGATTGCAGAGATGCTGAGAATTTTTTATTACTGTGCTTAGTTATACATTACAGTAAAATCAAACAAATAAATGTGAAATGACACGGCCGTTTACCATTTGAGTTTTGGACATGGATAAAGAATAACATTATTAATTTTCCAAGATATTGCTTTAGTCTCAATGTTCTCAAACTCGATTAAAAAGTATGAACAAATATTTGACAAATCGTGCCTGCAATGAATAATTAAGTGAAAATTGGAGCAAACTAAAAGAAGTCTTAAGTAATGAAGCAATTTATAATTCCAAATCCAATCAAGTTAAAAGAATTTGAAAATCCTTTCTTTTCATATCATTTGAAATCCACAACCGTTACTTACAATACGTGTTGGGTAAGCTCACGTTCTTGTACAATAACTTGCAAACCACGTTCCTATGCAATAGTCTATAAACCACACGTGATAGATAAACCACACTTACACTAGGTAAACCACATATTCATGTGCAATAACCTGCAAATCATATAGGATAGGTAAATTACACTTACATTTGGTAAATCTCAAGTTCCTGTGCAATAGCCTGCAAACCATGCGTGTTATGTAAACTTCACGTTCCTATGCAATAGTCTGCGTACACTTACACTGGGAAACTCCACGTTCCTGTATAATAGCCTGCAAATCACGTGTATTGGATAAACCTCACGTTCCTGTGAACCAACAGGTTAGGTAAACCACACTTATCTTGGGTAAACCCAGATTCACGAGGACATGTAAACCACATCTAATGGGTAAACTACGTTTGCATGCAATAGTTTGCAAACCAAGCTCCTTTGGATAAATATCAAGTTCATGTACAATAACATGCTTATATTTACTTTGGGTAAACCTTACGTTACGTGCAATAGCTTGTGTACACTTACACTCGGTAAACACAACGTTCCTGTATGAAAGTGTTGTTTCGTCTAAACACAGAGCTGTTGTGTAGAATATTATCCACACAGAGTAAAATAGCAGAATTAAAAACTTGAAAAACACCGAAGTAAATTTTCTACAGATTAAAATTATAATCTATAGATGCAGTATGGTAAAATTATTCACTATAAAATATACATTGAATTTTACAAAACCCACTACTTTATCACAAGATAAAATCGAGACGTTGAAGTCGAAACCTAACTATAAAAATGTATGAAAATATTAAAGATTTCCTCACACCACTCGTGTACTAAAAAGAACAAACTTCTAAAACAATCAGAAGTTCAAACATTCGTATGTTATCAGAAATGTTATGAAAACAGACTCGGCGACAGAAACAGATATTGAGATAAATCTTGAGGATTGCGCACTCTTACATTGTTGATTTACCTTTCCTTTATATAGGAGTTGAGAGGCATTCGCTGCATATATCGCCCATGTTACGCCCATTAGGATGTAAATTAGTCATGGCGGTTAGTTCAACTTGCTCTGGAAAATATGAACCGAATAGTGGCTTCTTTCATCCTTATCTCTTTTGATCATTTCTGTGTTCTTGGTGTTAACATCGCATCCAGTGAAACATCGATGAATACACACACCAAAGAGAAGAAATGCAAACCCTAAAATAATTAACTCCATATAATGAGGAGATTCGACCGAATTAAACCAACTCTAATATTATCGATAACGCGCAAACCACGTCGTTGGGTAAATCTCACGTCCCTTTCTATGCAATAGTTGCAAACCATACTTCACGGATAAATCTCACGTTCCCTGCAAGCCGATAGCCTATAAACCACGCGCTTGAGTAAACCCTACGTTTCTTCATGTAATAATCTACAAACCATGCGTGGATAAATCTCACGTTCTTTCACGTTCAATAACGCAAATCACGTTTATGTAATAGCCTTCAAACCACACGAGCAGATAATCATACTTAGAAAACCAAATGTTACATGCTTCTAATAGAAATATTTGGTGGGATTCGAATATATGATATCTCGATTATAGAAATCCACTTTAATAATTAGATTGTCCCTAAGTAACTTGAAAATATTTTTAACCGATATAAAAGTGTATGTAGAGTAAAAATCTAATTAATTAAATTATCCTTCTTTTTTTTTGAAAAGGACGAGGATGACTCAACATCTGTCCCTTATGCTCTTATTTTGCTTCCCAAATTGCTTCCCAGATGACCAACAATTAATAATGAAAATATAATGATGTAAATACTAGTGTGTTACGTTATGTGGTTATAGTGACTAGTCTAAATTTAGTATGTAAAGTTATCTCTCGTTGTCCAATATTACAGCGTTTCTTTTTATACGTAGATTAAGAAGAATTGTGTTTTAAAAGTGTTTTCTTTTTTGGAAGCGAGTAATTGAGATGAGACGGTTAAAGGAAAAACGATCATGACTATTAGGACGGAGGAATATTATTTTAATGAAAATCATTTTATGTTATAATTTATAAGTATACATTTAAAATCCTAATTAGAAATATGTTTAGAAGGATATTTATTCAATTTTCCTTTTATGTAATTTATGCCCACAAGAAAATTAATTAAAATTAAGCTAAATATATAAAACATATAATAAAATATAGAAATGAATATTAATTTAATAAATAAAAATTAACTTTATATTTATCTCATAATCTATACAAAATTTCATAAAAATAGTTCGGGTGTCTCATCATTTTCATCGAAAATTGATTTTTTTTAAACCACTTATACTAATTTATATTGAACATAGAATTAACCACTCTCTCTTGTGCAGTTTCTCCATATCACATGGTTTAGTTTTCTCTAGGGTTTATTCATATCAGGATTGACCACTCTCTCTCTCGTGGGAAGTAGAATCAACAAAACAACAGCCCATGAAATTTCTAATTCGTTTTCCATATTCGTCATCTCCTTCACGGCTGCGGTTTCCAGCAATTCCTTCAAAATCTTTATCATCCACATCTCTCTGCTCGTCAACCGGCGAAATTACCAGTACACCACTCCTGAACTGGAGTTCTGCTGAACCGGGCCCAAATTCAGAACCCCAAAGCACAAGCAAAATCCGTACTTTCAGCGATAAAAAGGCTGTTAATGCCCTCTTGTCTTACAAGAATGACCCTCAGATAGCTCTTGAATACCTCAAACGGACGGGAAACAACGCGGCTTACCAGAAATTGGGGATTCGTTTTTCGTGCTGCTTCACATTCTTGTAAGATTCCCGAATTATCACAATGCAGCTCGGAGCTTGATTGATGATTATGTATCCCGTGATTCTGCACCGTCGTGTGTTGTGGTTGTCGATCATTTGATTGATTGTTCGAAAAGATTTGGTTTTGGGTTGAAGCCGCGGCTTTTTGATTATTTCTTGAATGGATATGTCAGGGCACGGAGGTATAAAGATGCAGAAGATTGTTTCTATGCATTGGTTTCGCGTCGAATAGTGCCTTGTAAGGTTATTTTGAATAATTTCTTGAAATCGTTTATTAGGGCGAATATGATTGACAAAGCACGCGCCTTGTTCAAGGACATCGTTACGAAGAATAATACTTATGATTGTGATGCTGTATACATGATGATGCGTGCGAGTTTGAAAGATGGTAATGTGGAAGAGGCAGAGAAGTACTTTTTGGAGGCGAAGAACAGTGGGATTAAACTCGAACCTCATGTTTATTCTTGTGCATTTCGTGCTGCTTGTATGAAGCTGGAAAGCAATGTTGCACTTGGCTTGTTGAGTGAGATGAAGGAGAGGTTGGATTCCATCTGACGGTACATTTACACTTGCAATTTGTGCTTGTGTGAAACAGAGGAATACAAAAGAGGCGTTGAGGCTGAAGGATGAGATGATTAGTAGCGGACATTCCATGAATTTGGTGGCTGCGACTAGCTTGATGAAGGGATATTATCAGCAGGGTGATCTGAATAGCTCGTTGGCGTTGTTTGATAAGATAGTTGAAGACGGAATTGCTCCAAACAAGGTCACCTATGCGGTCATCATAGAAGGATGTTGTGTTCATAGGAATATGGAGAAGGCAGAAGAGTTATACGACCGTATGAAATCTGCAGGTATTCAGCCAACTGTATACACTGTGAATTCTATAATTAGAGGTTATTTAAAAACTGATTTGCTAGGTGAGGCGATGAAAATATTTGATGTTGCTGTGAAGGATGGCGTTGCTAATGTTTTCACTTACAATGATATGCTATCTTGGTTCTGTGGAAATGGTAGAGTAGATGATGCATATGAGATATGGAATAAGATGATTGATTGGGGTTGAACCAACTGTAGTTTCCTACAATAATATGATTCTTGGGAACTGCAGAAAAGGGAATATGGATATAGCCCTGGACTTACTTTCTGAAATGAATGTTAGGAACTTGAAACCGAATGTGATTACTTATAGTATGTTGGTTGATGGGCATTTTAGAAAAGGCGAAACTGGGAAAGCCATTGGACTGTTTGACCTTATGGTAAACTCGGGGATTGTCCCGACAAATGTCACGTTCCATACAGTCATCAACGGGTTCTGCAAAGCTGGCCGAACCACTGTAGGAAAAGAGTCGATGGAAAAGTTTGTGTCAATGGGTTTCACTCCTGGTTGCATGACTTATAATTGCCTTATCGATGGCTTTATCAAGGAAGGTGATATTGACTCCGCATTAGCTGTTTATGACGAGATGTGTAAATCCGGACTCGCACCCAATGTTGTTACTTTCACAACTTTGATTGATGGATTTTGTAAAGGACAAAATATGGATCTTGCACTAAAGCTGCTACGTGAGATGCATGCTAAAGAAATTGCGATGGATATAACTGCGTATAATGCTCTTATCGATGCCTTTTGTAAGAGAAAGGACATGAAGCTCGCGTCTCAACTTTTTGATGAGCTTCTGGAAGCTGGTTTATCTCCGACCACAGCTGTTTACAACACCATGATTGGTGGTTTCAGAAACCTATACGAAATGGATGCAGCGCTTAACTTATACAAGAGAATGAGGAGTGAAGGGACTCGATGTGATTTGAAGACTTACACCACCTTGATTGATGGGCTGTTGAAAGTTGGGAATATAGAGCTTGCAACAGTTTTCTACCAGGAGATGGTTGCGAAGAAGATCATGCCAGATGTCATTACATACTCTGTTTTAATACACGGTCTTTGTAATAAGGGACAGCTGGAAAATGCTCACAAGGTCCTTGATGAGATGCTCAGTAAGAGTGTCACCTAATGCACTTATTTATAATACACTTATTGGGCGAAACTTCAAGGAGGGTAATTTCAAGAGGCTTTTAGGTTGCATGATGAAATGGTAGATCGTGGCCTTGCAGCTGATGGTACAACTTATGACATTCTCATCAGTTGAAATCTTAAGGAGAATCTGTCCCACGGAGGCTTTCAGTATATAAGAAAGAACTTGTGTACAATTTGAACGGTATTGGTAACTTTGTTCCAGAAAACTTCCTCGATTCATTAATTATGAACTACATAGAGAATATTGTTGAGCTTATTTGACTCATTAGGCATGTACTTCTTGTTCCAAAAAGATCCAGATTTTACGATATTTATGGCTCCACGTAACTCAAGAAATAGAAGAGAAGAAGCTTGGCTTAGGAGCGAGGTTTTCATTTTCTGCATTGGAGGATTAAGTTTGCTCTCTCACTCAAGACTTGGTGCAATTCATGACTTTGTTGCTTGCTTCTTACAATTATATTTGGAATAAGATCTGGTCGACCATCATTGTTAACCATTTTGTGGAGTTATCTGTGTGTTGAGGTAACATGCTTTAACAATTCCTGATTTATAATTTTTCTAATACCATTTAGGGTGATATTTACACTGTGATTAGGGCCAAACGTTTATATATAGATGTTAATAGTATCAGCAGAAAGTGAAATCCATCTCTTTAGGGCACAATTCACTAAACACGAAGTCAGTGATATTCTCAGTTGCGAATAGTTCGATAATGTTAAATGACTATATTTTCTGCATTTGTTTACACTATATGAAGCACTTATTTATTTATTTCATGCCATATTTGTCTTAATTAAACAATAACGTTCTTTTCTATATCTATAATGCTAGTATTAATTGAATTCCGTCCTAGCTATAATATTAATACGTTATCTAAACTTTGTGGTTGAAGTAAACATGCTATGGCAGCTCTACCAAACCCTAAACTCCAAAGTTTTGACCTTAACAATAATTATCTATATAACAGACAAGAACTAGAGTAATGCTAACAATCTACAGAAACATAGAACAAATTCTGAAAAGCGAGCATATAACTATGTAGTGTGCTATGATCTTGATCCACAGACCATCTTTATCTCTAACATCTAATGTTACTAAAATTTGCAGAGATCCGATAGCATGGTTGTCTGTTGCTGCCCGTGCTCTGCCTCAAACTCAAAAAGCAGAAACAAATTGCTGAATTAACAGAAAATGGGGCGTGCACGAACACAACGCCTAAGAATTTGAAAATTAATCTTTCAAAGAATTTATGTAACAGTCCACTATTTTGTCTCTCTATCGTTCGCCTGAAATGGAAACGGCAATCCAGTTCGCCTTCATTTCATCGCTTTTCTCCTTTCCTGTGGATTCTTTTCCTGGATAATTGAGGAAGGAAGAGTGAAACCTCCCATCGGGAAGAGATTGCCACCAGGCCATGAAGCTGCCTCTTCTCGGACACTTGCACCACATCATAGGACCGCATCCACATCAGTACCCTCTGGGGAATCTGGCAAGTAAGTACGGGCCGCTGATGCACCTCAAGTTTGGCGAAGTTACCGTGATCATCGTGTCTTCGATGGTGCTGAAAACTCATGATCCCGCGTTTGCAGATAGGCGAAAAGTGTAGCTACTCATATAATGTGGTACAATTACAGCGATATTGTGTTTAGCCTTTATGGCGATTACTGGCAGCAGATCGGAAAATATGCATTTGGAGCTGCTGAGCACGAAAAATGTCCGATCATTCAAGTACATCAGGAGGACGAAGCCTCACATCTCATTGAGTCAATTCGAGCAACTCGTGGGGCATCATTCGACCTGACAGAAAGATTTTCTTGTTCATGAACTCGATGGCGTGTAGAGCTGCGTTGGGGATGCATCCATGGATAGGGCCGCGGTTAAGTTGATCAAGAAAGCGATCTCCTTGGCCGGACAGTTTGACCTATCTGATCTGTTTCCTCACTCAAACTATTTGGTTTATCACTTGGAACAAGCTTATGCTGTTGAAGCTGAGACGGAGACTCGACAAGATTCTGGATGACGTGATTGATGAGCACGAAAAGAATCTTGCTTTGACCAAGACAGGTTATGGGGAGTTGGGTAAGATTTGGTTGATTTTCTTCTGCGGTTGAAGGAAAGTGGCAAACTCGACTTATCCATATCCAACGACGGTATCAAATCCGTTATTTCATAAGTTTCTCGAGCCATTGCCATATCCAAATGTATATTCCACCTTTTCACATTGCTCGAAAACAGCTATTCTGATGTTTTGCAGGATATGTTTGCGCTGGCACAGAATCTTCATCGACAACTGTCGACTGGGCCATGGCGGAACTGATGGAAAACCCTCGTAATGGAAAAAGCACGAGATGAAATAAGGTGGTAGAGATGGGGCGAAAGGTGGTGTATTGCT
Organism: Salvia rosmarinus; assembly: GCA_036937905.1. Lineage (NCBI taxonomy): Eukaryota > Viridiplantae > Streptophyta > Magnoliopsida > Lamiales > Lamiaceae > Salvia > Salvia rosmarinus. Next base: position 11,513 of record JAODLM010000841.1, read on the forward strand.
GCATTTCAAGGTGGTCTGTGGTGGTCGTGTCCTCGGCCAAAATCGCAAAGGAGGTGCTGAAAACTCATGACGTGGCATGCGCTACTATGGTGAATGAGGTTGTAATTTATGAGTACAGAGACGTGTGAGCTGCCCATACGGTGAATTCTGGAAGCAGCTGCGCAACATATGCGTGGCGGAGCTGCTTCGCACTAAAAGCGAGGACGGAACATGTCTCGATCCTTATGGAGCAGATTAGTGAGCTGGTGCTGATCCGTTCAACCTGACCGACGACAAGATCCTCTGGTTCATGAATTCTGCGCCGTGACCGTGGATAGGGCCAATACGATTAGGTTGATGAGGAGATACTGGCCTTGCAAGCAAGCTATCTGTTTCCTTCACTAGGATTACTTAAACACGTTACTTGGAATGCGCACATGTATCCAGGATGAAGCGGGAATTCGAGAAGACTTTCGACTGCATATCATGATCAAGAATGCTGTGGATTCAATAGCATGATTCGATTTGGTTTAATTTCATTATGATGAAATATATATTGGAAGTGTGTATATAAGGATACACAAATGTGTTTTCTATGTTTTAAATATTATACACGCTTATTTAAAATTGGCAAAACTATACGTTTTGTTTTGTTACAGTCTAGTATTCTACATTTTATTTTACTAATTACTTTGACGTTGGTTAAAACATCTATCCACACTACTCTGTTTACTAATAATATTCGCAGCAAATTCATGGGCAGCCTCACTCCGACAACAAGATCTTTCTCCACCACTTTCACAAGTTCTTGGAGATCCCTTCCCAGGTTTGTTGTTGATGAGCCAATCGAATGCCTCGTCTGTTCATAATTAGGAATAGATATAATCTTTCTTCAGTGTTGATTACGGTTTAATTTGAAGAGAATGGTTCGGTTTTGCTAGTTAGTAGACCTATAATAATCCAAAGTCGTATTATTTTCCATGTCAATCATCAACATCAAACGGGTAAATTTCTCCAATATACCAAGGTATTCTCTTGATATGAACAATTAACTTTACCAGAAACAATAAATTAATTTAATTATGTTTTGCACTAATTTTTTGTAGCACGAAAGCATTAAACAACAAAGACGTGCTTGTGATGCTTGGCTTGGATTTATGCGGATGGGATTCTTAGTCGCACAATTTTGCATCCCACAATGTTTCACTATTAATTTTATTATAAATAATCTTTATTGTAAAATTAAATATTATTATTATTATTATTATTATTATTATTATTATTTAATAAACCACAATTAACATTCACTGAAAAAATTGAAATTTTAAATTTTTATATGCCATAATTTTGGAATAATCAACTCACATAATGATAATTAACTTAAAAATACAAATTAAATATTAGAAATTAATTATATATTCTAACATTGGATTAGTGAATCTTAATTAATAATCTTAAAATTACACTTAAACTTAAGAAATTAAAATTAAAATAAATAAATTAAAAACTAGAAAATGGAAAGTGGAACACATAATTAAAATTATTTTTATATATATATATATATATATATATATTTATTAACACACCACTCCTCATGATTAATTAATGACCCAATCAATAATCAATAATATCTATATATGATAGATTGGATCAAAATCCAAAATAGATGTTACTTTTACAAAAGTGAATCGGAGGTGATCGGATAAATGAGAATGTTGTTGAAGAAATCCCGTGTGAAACTTGAGAATAACCGATGAGCAGATCGCAAAACAAGCCCAAATGAGGTTCTCGGAAGAGACTCAGACTCTCAAGTTATAACGCGTTGAGAATATTTGAGTGCGAGCGGATCGCGTGAGTAAGTGTTTACTTGAGAATTTGGATACTCGAGAATATGTGTGTTTAAGATTACGTGCCGATTGTGTTGCATGGGGTGTATTGATGAGCGATTACAGTAGTGGTACCTAAGTAGTAGGCGCGTGCCGTCGATAGTGGAATTGATCGTTCGAGTGAGGTGCCCAAATTCGTGCATCATGGGTGGGCACTTGCATTTGACGGGTTAATGGGCACTTTTAGTTAGTCATGGAACAGGCGATGAGCTTGTGAATGTGATGCAGGTGCGAGGTGGATCGACCGCAAACTTGACATCGGTCTCACTTGACTCTTTTCTAGATTTGTTATCTCAGCTCCAACAGTTGGTAGTTTTATTGGATCTCCTGTAAGATATGGGTTGAGTTGGTATTTTAACTCTAATAATTACTCCCTCTACTCAGAGAACTACGATTTAATAGAGGTTTTGGAGTATTCTTCTTCCGTTGCTCTCCTATTCAAGAAAATTCTAATTTGTAAGAGAGCTCCGCTCAGAGCGATCTAGCCTCGTTAGATCTATTTTCAAGATGATGTCATGTCATTAAATAGTTTTTATTGTTTTGTTTAAAACCAAATTCTTTTACGGTTGGCTTGACAACTATCTCGATTATCAGTATGATCTCATAAAGTAATAATTGTTGTACGCTATCCTTAACTTGTTCAAATGTTCTTGGTAATATTTCTTTTGGAATACTTTAACATAACATTGTTGAAACTCCATATTTGATGCCTTAAATTTCTAAAATATATCTAACAAAGCGATATCCCTATCAATGGGGATTTTAAATTTTAAATCTCCATCGATCGGGATCGACATTAATAATATCTTCATCTAGGGAATTTTGCTTTAGCTAAATTCGACATCCCATCGATTGAGATATTGTTATTTGCCTAAATTATTAAAAAATTCTATAATGGGATTTATTATACCAAAATTAAATTAAATTAAATTGATAATTGTGAAAATTACATTGTAAAATCATTAAGTTAAATTGGAAATATAATTCTGGATCGATGAGGTTCTATAATATTTAAATCAATAATAAGAAATGTGACATAATAAAAATACATATATTAATAAGTATAAACAAATTGCGATAACGTTACATGCTAATCATATCCATCATAAATAAAATCCCTACCGATATGATCTCAAGTTTACAAGATTCTCAATGATAGCGATTATTCATAAACAACATTTCCATCGATGGGCATCTCAAGTTTCTAGGATCCTTAAACAAGAAAATAATATTCCATAATATAAAATTAAGGTGTGATATCATATACTACATTATATATTATGGTATCATATACTATACAACATCCTATCGATGGTGATCGCAAATTTTCAAGATCTCTATCGATAAAGATCTTAATATACAAGATCTCAATCATCCTTTTACCCCTTGGTTACAAGCCTATAATTTATATATGTGATTCTATTTTTTTTCTATTTTTTCTTTTCTCTTATTGATATTTCTTTTCAGTACTTTATTTTACTTTAAAGGGTTTTATATTTATTTTCTATGAGTGGCAGTGAATTATATACATAGTTTTATTAACATAAATTAAATTATAGTAAATTAAGCAAAAATAAAATAAATAAAAATCATAAAAGTAGATATTACATTAATAAAAGTAAATTTATTAAATTAAATTGAAAATTGTATTTCCCAATAGTAATAACAAGATCCCCATCAATGAGAATCTTGGTTTAATTAAACCACATGACCACATTGATTGAGATCTTGTTATTTTCCTAAAACATGAGTATATATCAAAATTTTCTAAATAAAATATGATCCCCATAGGCGGGATCCCACTTGATTACCTAATTCTGTAAGATTAATTTTAGACCTAAAAGGTGAGATCTCTATCAATGGGGATCTTAATAATGATGATCCTCATCGATATGGATCTTAGGTTATATGAAAATATCATCCTCTTAATTATCTCCTGTTTAATTTCATTTTATAAATACAACATCCTCATCTATGAGGATCTCAAGTTTTAAGATCCCTATCAATGTGGATCTTAATAAACAAGAAAAAATAATCACAATATAAAAATTATGTGATATCATATAATATAGTATATATTGTGGTACCATTTACTATAAGACCCTACCGGTGGAGATCTTAATATACAAGATCTACAAAGTCCTTTTATTCCTTGGTTACAAGCCCGTAATTTATATATGTGATTTTTAATTTTTTTAAGTTGTTTATTATTCTTTTCATTATTAATATGATTTATTTTACTTTGATATATTTATTTTTATGAGTGGGTGAATTGAATACATAGTTTTATTTTCATAAATTAAATTATAGTAAATTAAGCAAAAATAAAATAAAATAAAAATCATAAAGATGGATATTACATTAGTAAACGTAAATTCATTAATTTAAATTGGAAATTGTATTTCCCAGTAGTAATAACCAAGATCCTTATTGATAGGGATCTTGGTTTTAACTAAACTCAGATAACCACATTGATTGGAATTTTGTTATTTGCCTAAAACATTAATACATATCAATTTTTCTAAAAAAATAAGATCCTCATAAGCGGGACCTCCACTTGCTTTCTTAATTCTGTAAGATTAATTTTAGACCTAAAGGTGAGATCCTATCCATGAGGATCTTAATATGATGATCCCAATCGATAGAGATCTTATTTTATATGAAAATATGATCCCTTAGTTATCATGTGTTCAATTTTATTTAATAGATACAATATTCCTACCGATGAAGATCTCAAGTTTTCAAGATCCCTACGAATGGGGATCTTAGTAAAGAAGATAAAATAATATTTCATAATATAAAATTATGATATGATACCATATACTATATTACATATTATGGTACCATATACTATACAACATCCTCATCGATGAGGATCTCAAATTTACAAGATCCCTACCGATTGGGATCTTAATATACAAAATCAACATCATCCATTTATCCTTTGGTTACAAGTTCGTAATTTATATATGTGATTTTTTTTTTTTTAATTATTGATTTTTCTTTTCAGTATTGTGATTTATTTTACTTTGAAATGTTTTATATTTATTTTTTATGAGTGGTAATGAATTAAATAAATAATTTTATTAACATAAATTAAATTATAATAAATTAAACAAAAATAAAAATCATAAAGGTGGATATTACATTAGTAAAAGTAAATTCATTAAATTAAATTGGAAATTATATTTCCCAATATATAATAATAATCAAGATACTCATTGGAGGATCTTGGTTTTAACTAAACCCCGACAACCACATCTATTGGGATCTTGTTATTTGTCTAAAACATTAGTACATATCATTTTTTTTCTAAAAAAATAAGATCCCCCGATATACCCACTTGCTTTCATAATTCTTTAAGATTAATTTTAGACATAAAAGGTGAGATCCCTATCATAAGGATCTTGATAATGATGATCCCCAACGATAGGGATGTTAATTGTATATGAAAATATGATATTTTCAATTATCGTGTATTTAATTTAATTTCATAAATACAATATCCACCTCCTACTGGATCGTAATCTAATATTGAGTTTCAACTCTCTTCCATTAAAATGTGTCGAAAAACATGTTGTCAAGAACATTACAATATGTTATTGAGGACATACATCCACTACTTTATGTCATTTACTTGTGCTAACAATACAATAGCTAAATCCAACCATGATTGGAAATAAAGTAATTATCCTTTAAACAAAACAAAAAAAAAAGCAAAAATTATGAGGTCCGCGTGGTGAAATCGTAAAAAGGATATGCGTTGCCGGGTCAAACTTACCCTTCAGGCTTTGCCTTCGAAATTCCAGAACCTAACTTTAGACCAGAGGACGTCACGCCCCCTTCCATGTTTTTGGTGTCATTGATTTGACCTCTAATTTTTTATTTTATTTTTGTAGGACCGTGAAAAGAAAATTAATCAATACATAAAATGAGATGAATAAATTAAAGTGAGAAAATAATTCAAAATTCTCTCTTTATGTAACAATATACAAACACTTAATTTTTTTGGGTTTAGTATCAAAAGTCTTAGAATGATTTTTTTATCATTTGTTTTTAATAATCTTTCAAAGGAATCAGTACAAATCGTTTAGTTCATAATAATATCTAGACTAGTGCAAGTTAAAGATTCCAAAAACTGTATTTGTTACTGTATGATCGGCACATATAATTAATACATACCGATGTTAGTTCAGACAAATGCTGATCATCTGTAAGTATTTACGCATATTCACTACATAAAGAAAGATCAAAGGTAAAACTAAATAATGTTGCATCAATTTTATTCAGCTTAAATGAATCATGCATACATTTATTCAGTGAATACAAAATGCACTTCTACTTATTGAACCACACACCAAATGAAAAACGTAACCACTACAAACACAAATGAATTTCCTAATGAATTAAATGTAGTGTACTAAAAAAAATAAAAATATAAGCCATGCATGAAACGACGGCGTCTCAAGATTAATGGAATGAGTCGACGAGCAATGTAGTAATGAGGGGCTTCAACACTTTCTCAGGATGAGTGTAGCCATCTTGATTATGCTTGTACACAACATCGATCAATCGAGAAAGATTCACAATCCTCTTCAAAATCTCCATTGAAACCGATTTCTCCTTCAAAATCTCACCATTTATATCCTTCCATGCATTCTCAGCCATCTTCTTGAACTCCTGCGGGACGTGCACGAACACAACGCCTAAGAATTTGGAAGTTAATATTTCAAAGAATTTATGTAACAGTCCACTATTTTGTCTCTCTATCGTTTGGCCTGAAATGGAAACGGCAATCCAGTTCGCCTTCATTTTCATCCTTTTCTCCTTTCCTGTGTATTCTTTTCCTGGATAATTGAGGAAGTAAAAGTGAAACCTCCCATCGGGAAGAGATTGCCACCAGGCCCACCGAAGCTGCCTCTTCTCGGACACTTGCACCACATCATAGGACCGCATCCGCATCACTACCCTCTGAGGAATCTGGCAAGCAAGTACGGGCCGCTGATGCACCTCAAGTTCGGCGAAGTTACTGCGATCATCGTGACTTCTGCTGAGGTTGCGGAGATGGTGCTGAAAACTCATGATCCCGTGTGTGCAGATAGGCCGAAAAGCATGGCTACTCAGATAATGTGGTATTGTTTTTAGCCCTTATGGCGATTACTGGCAGCAGATGCGAAAAATATGCATTTTGGAGCTGCTGAGCACGAAAAATGTCCGATCATTCGAGTACATCAGGGAGGATGAGGCCTCACATCTCATCGAGTCAATTCAAGCAACTCGTGGGGCGTCATTCGACCTGACCGAGAAGATTTTCTTGTTCATGAACTCGATGACCTGTAGAGCTGCGTTCGGGAATGCATCCATGGATAGGGCCGCGGCGGTTAAGTTGATCAAGAAAGCGATCTCCTTGGCGGGACAGTTTGACCTAGCTGATCTGTTTCCCTCATTCAAACTATTTGGTTTTATCACTTGAAACAAGTTTAAGCTGTTGAAGCTGAGGCGGAGACTCGACAAGATTCTGGATGACGTGATTGATGAGCACTAAAAGAATCTTGCTTTGACCAAGACGGGTTATGGAGAGTTGGGTACTGAAGATTTGGTTGATGTTCTTCTGCGGTTGAAGGGAAGTGGCAAACTCGACTTATCCATATCCAACGACGGTATCAAATCCGTTATTTTCGTAAGTTTCTCGAGCCATTGCCATATCCAAATGTATATTCCACCTGATCCTGTCTTGAACGACGATGATCCTGTCTTGAACGACGATGCTCGGGTTGAATAATGAATCAGCACTTTGAGCTAAGAATCTAGTTATCTTATATATGTTTCCATTATGTCAATCTTTAACTTCTTTATGTTGAATCTTTCTTCAGTATTGATTACGGTTTTGAAGAGAATTGCTGTTTGGTTTGTGTGTTAGTAGAACTATAATCCAAAGTCGTTTTATTTTCACATAGATATGAAGATATTTTGGTGACGTAAACAATTAACTCAATCCGAATTCTGTGCGAAAACAATATATATTTATTTATTTCCAGTAATGTTTTGGTATGCAAGCAGTAAAATACAAAGACGTGATTCCTGGATTGGATTGGTTTGATATTTTATCAAAGTTAGCAAAAGAAGCAATGCATTGACAGCATACTGCCATTCGAGATTCATGAAGCAAGTAAATTAACATCTCTATATATAAATATATTCCATAAATATGGAATCAAAAGGAGGAAATATTTCGAATGTAATTAGTGAAGAAGCAAAATATAATGTCGTATTCAGTATGTTGATCCAGAGTGTTGCCTCTGAAATCTAACATTGCAGGTATTCAGTATGTTGATCCAGAGCGCAGGCTGGTTGCCTCTGAAATCCAACGTCGCAGGTAGTCGAGATGGGGCGAGAAAGGTGGTGTATTGCTGCCCATGCCGGGTTCAGAAATGAACAAGATCAAGGATGCGCTGTTGAAAGCCGACATGTACAAGAATGGTTTGAGTGAAGGCCCTTGACCCGAGGAGGGCCAGTCTGCTGCACTACTCGATACGATCTCTTCCATATCACTATGCCCTGAGAGATCTAGCAAACACCTATGGGCCGTTGCTGCATTTCAAGTTGGTCTGTGGTGGTCGTGTCCTCGGCCAAAATCGCGAAGGAGGTGCTGAAAACTCATGACGTGGCGTGCGCTACTATGGTGAATGAGGTTGTAAGTTATGAGTACAGAGACGTGGTGACCTCCCCCCCTACGGTGAATACTGGAAGCAGGTGTGCAACATATGCGTGGCGGAGCTGCTGAGCACTAAAAACGAGGACAGAACATGTCTCGATCCTGATGGAGCAGATTAGGTGAGCTGGTGCAGCTCCGTTCAACCTGACCGACGACAAGATCCTCTGGTTCATGAATTCTGTGCCGTGACCGTGGATAGGGCCAATACGATTAGGTTGATGAGGGAGATACTGGCCTTGCAAGCAAGCTATCTGTTTCCTTCACTCGGATTACTTAAACACGTTACTTGGAATGCGCACCATGTATCCAGGATGAAGCGGGAATTCGAGATGACTTTCGACTGCATATCATGATCAAGAATGCTGTGGATTCAATAGCATGATTCGATTTGGTTTAATTTCATTATGATGAAATATATATTGGAAGTGTGTATATATATAAGGATACACAAATGTGTTTTTTCTATGTTTTTAAATATTATACACGCTTATTTAAAATTGGCAAAACTATACGTTTTTGTTTTGTTAAACAATCTAGTATTCAACACAAATTTTATTTTACTAATTAATTTAACGTTGGTTAAAAGCATCTATCCACACTATTCTATTTACTGATATTCGCAGCAAATTCATGGGCAGCCTCACTCCGACAACAAGATCTTTCTCCACCACTTTCACAAGTTCTTGGAGATCCTTCCCAGGTTTGTTATTGATGAGCCAATCGATGCCTCGTCTGTTCATAATTAGGAATAGATACAATCTTTCTTCAGTGTTGATTACGGTTTAATTTGAAGAGAATGGTTCGGTTTTGGCTAGTTAGTAGACCTATAATAATCCAAAGTCGTATTATTTTCCATGTCAATCATCAACATCAAACGGGTAAATTTCACCAAGATACCAAGGTATTTTCTTGATATGAACAATTAACTTTACCAGAAACAATAAATTAATTTAATTATGTTTTGCACTAATGTTTTTAGTACGAAAGCATTAAACAACAAAGACGTGCTTGTGATGCTTGGCTTGGATTTATGCGGATGGGATTCTTAGTCGCACATCCCACAGTGTTTCACTATCAATTTTATTATAAAATAATCTTTATTGTAAAATCAAATATTATTATTATTATTATTTAATAAACCACAATTAACATTCACTGAAAAAATTGAAATTTAAAATTTTTATATGCCATAATTTTAGAATAATCAACTCACATAATGATAATTAACTTAAAAATACAAATTAAATATTAGAAAATAATTATATATTCTAACATGGATTAGTGAATCTTAATTAATAATCTTAAAATTACACTTAAATTTAGAAATTAAAACAAATAAATTAAAACTAGAAAAATGGTAAGTGGAACACTGAATTAAATTATTTTTAATATATATATATATAAATATCATTAAATACAAGTTACTTTTTATAGGCTTTTTGATAAAATATCTGCCACCCTCCATATTAGACAAATGTTTGACCTACCTCCTTCAATGTTTTTGTGTGGCGCTTCAGGCTTGGTAAGTTTGACCTTACATCCATATGCAATGAATACGCCCTTTTGTGATTTTACCATGTAGATCGAATAGTTTTTATTGTTTTGTTTAAAACCAAATTATTTTCTGGTTGGCTTCAGCAGCTATACAGTTATCAGTATGATCTCATAAAGTAATAATTGTAATACGCTATCTTAACTTGTTCAAATGTTCTTGGTAATATTTCTTTTGGAATACTTTAACGAACATCGTTGAAACTCCATATTTGATGCCTTAAATTTCTAAAATATATCTAACAAAGTGATATTCCTATCAATGGGGATTTTAAATTTTAAATCTTCATCGATCGGGATCATCATTAATAATATCCTCATCTAGGGGAATTTTTGTTTTAGCTAAATTCCGACAGCTCGAGATATTGTTATTTGCCTAAATTATTAAAAAAATTCTATAACGTGATTTATTATACCATAAATTAAATTAAATTGATAAATGTGAAAATTACATTGCACAATCATTAAATTAAATTGGAAATATAATTCTGGATCAATGAGGTTCTATAATATTTAAATCAATAATAAGAGATATGACATAATACAAACACATATATTAATGAGCAGTGACGGAGCCAGGAATTTTTTTCTGGGGGGCCCAATTAGTTATAATTTTAAAAAATAATAAAATAAAATTATGAAATAATAATAATTTAATAATATATTGAGTTTATTATAATCTTTTTAGAAATTTGATTGGTAATATTAATTCACATATAAAACTTTATTATTTGCATATATATTTTATTTTATCAATATAAAATAAATTATAGAAAAAGAAAAGAAATAGCATTTTATCAACATAAAACAAATTATAGTAAAAAGATAAAGGAAAGAAAAAGTAAATAAAAGAAAATAAGTATAGAAAAAAGAAAAAAGAAAATATGTAAATAAAAGGAATCGAACAAAGATCTCTTAAATGAGAGATAAAAATCCTAACACATTAGACTATAATAGATTTAGTTATTAAATGTTAAATATTTATAGAGCATATATATTTAGTTAAGAATTAATTCACATAGCGTTATTTGCATACATATTTTATTTTATCAATATAAAAAAATTATATAAGAAATAAAAAGGAAAAAGATACCAAAATAAAGAAGAAATAGAATAGAGAGAGGAGAAAACACAAACCAAAAGAAAGAAAGAGAGGAAAAAAGGAAACAAGAAACAAGGAAAGAAAAAAAAGAAAAAGGAAACAAAAGAGAAAAACAAGGAAAGAAAAAAAAGAAAAAGGAAACAAAACAAGAGAAAAAACAAACAAAGGAAAAAAAAAAAGCGAGACATGCGCTGAGGGAGGTGAACTCGGTTCTTCAAAGAAAATCCTTACCACTAGCTAGAGACAAAACTCTTAACATGATCTTACATATAAAATATATATTTTTTTTAAAAAGTTGGGGCCCATGGGCCCAGAACCCTATGTGGCTCCGTCCCTGTTAATGAGCATCAACAAAATAATAACATTACATGCTAATCATATACATCATAAATAACATCTCCACCGATGGGATCTCAAGTTTATAAGATCCTCATTGATAGCGATCTTTCATAAACAACATTTCCATCGATGGGCGTCTCAAGTTTCTAGGATCCTTATCGATGAGAATCTTAATAAACAAGAAAAAATAATATTCCATAATATAAAATTAAGGTGTGATTTCATATACTACATTATATATTATGATATCATATATTATACAACATCCCTATCGATGGGGATCGCAAATTTTCAAGATCTCTATCGATAATGATCTTAATATACAAGATCTCAATCATCCTTTTACCCCTTGGTTACAAGCCTGTAATTTATATATGTGATTCTATTTTTCTCTATTTTTCTTTTCTTTTATTGATATTTCTTTTCAGATTACTTTATTTTACTTTAAAAGGTTTTATATTTATTTTCTATGAGTGGCAGTGATCAATTATATACATAGTTTTATTAACATAAATTAAATTATAGTAAATTAAGCAAAAATAAAAAAAATAAAAATCATAAAGGTAGATATTACATTAATAAAAGTAAATTTATTAAATTAAATTGAAAATTGTATTTCCCAATAGTAATAATCAAGATCCCCATCAATGAGAATATTGGTTTTAACTAAATCACGATAACCACATTCATTGAGATCTTGTTATTTGCCTAAAACATGAGTATATATCAAAATTTTCTAAAAAAATATGATCCCCATAGAGCGGGGATCCCACTTGATTACCTAATTCTGTAAGATTAATTTTAGACCTAAAAGGTGAGATCTATATCGATGGGATCTTAATAATGATGATCCTCATCGATATGGATCTTAGGTTATATGAAAATATCATCCTCTTATCTCCTGTTTAATTTCATTTTATAAATACAACATCCTCATCCATGGGGATCTCAAGTTTTCAAGATCCCTATAAATGTGGATCTTAATAAACAAGAAAAAAATAATCATAATATAAAAATTATGTGATATCATATACTAATATAGTATATATTGTGGTACCATTTACTATAAGATCCCTACCAATGGAGATCTTAATATACAAGATTTACATAGTCCTTTTATTCCTTGGTTACAAGCCCGTAATTTGTATATGTGATTTTTTAATTTTTTTTAAATTGCTTATTTTTCTTTTCAGTATTATGATTTATTTTACTTTGATATATTTATTTTTTTATGAGTGACAGTGAATTGAATACATAATTTTATTTTCATAAATTAAATTATAGTAAATTAAGCAAAAATAGAATAAAATAAAAATCATAAAGATGGATATTACATTAGTAAACGTAAATTCATTAATTTAAATTGGAAATTGTATTTCCCAGTAGTAATAACCAAGATCCTTACTGATAGGGATCTTGGTTTTAACTAAACTCTGATAACCACATTGATTGGAATCTTGTTATTTGCCTAAAACATGAATACATATCAAATTTTTCTAAAAAAAATAAGATCCTCATAGGCGGGACCTCCACTTGCTTTCTTAATTCTGTAAGATTAATTTTAGACCTAAAGGTGAGATCCTATCCATGAGGATCTTAATATGATGATCCCAATCGATAGAGATCTTATTTTTATATGAAAATATGATCCCTTAGTTATCGTGTGTTCAATTTTATTGAATAGATACAATATTCCTACCGATGAAGATCTCAAGTTTTCAAGATCCCTACGGATGGGGATCTTAATAAAAAAGATAAAATAATATTTCATAATATAAAATTATGATGTGATGCCATATACTATATTACATATTATGGTACCATATACTATACAAGATCTTGGTGTGATGCCATATACTATATTATGATGTGATGCCATATACTATAATAATATATAATAATAATCAAGATACTCATTGGAGGATCTTGGTTTTAACTAAACCCCGACAACCACATCTATTGGGATCTTGTTATTTGTCTAAAACATTAGTACATATCATTTTTTTCTAAAACAATAAGATCCCGAGATCCCCACTTGCTTTCCTAACTCTTTAAGATTAATTTTAGACATAAAGGTGAGATCCCATCATGAGGATCTTGATAATGGTGATCCCTAGCGATAGTGATGTATATGAAATATGATATCTAGAGTTATCGTGTATTTAATTTCATTTCATAAATACAATATCCACCTCCTCTGAATCTTAATCTAATATTGAGTTTCAACCATCGTCCATTAAAATATATCGAAAAACATATTGTCAAGAACATTACAATATGTTACTGAGGACATACATCCACTACTTTATGTCATTTACTTGTGCTAACAATACAATAGCTACTTTGTGGGTGTGTTGGCTAGTGGTAGAGTGGTTAATCTTGAGGTAGAAGGTCTCGGGTTCGAATCCACCGTGACGCAACCTTTAAAATTTTGTATTAATTGACCAAAAAACAATAGCTAAATCCAACCATGATTGGAAATAAAGTAATTATACTTTAAACAAAAAAAAAAAAGCAAAAATTATGAGGTCCGCGTGGTGAAATCGTAAAAGGATATGCATAGCATTGCCGGGTCAAACTTACCCTTCAGGCTTTGCCTTCGAAATTCCAGAACCTAACTTTAGACCAGAGAACGTCACGCCCCTTCCATGGTTTTGGTGTCAAATTTATTTGACCTCTAATTTTATTTTATTTTGTAGGACCGTGAAAGAAAAATAATCAATACATAAAATGAGATGAATAAATTAAAGTGAGAAAATAATTCAAAATTCTACTCCTCAGCCCTAGTCAAGATGATCATATTTTTTTTTTTTGTTTAATCCAAGATTGTCATTTCTTTTTTAGGAAATAATTATTTTTCAAAGTTATGGGACCTACCTATTTTTATCACTTTATACATTTATCCTAAATAACCGTTTCGGAAAGAAATGAACCGTTCTCCTTGGGTGGGGAACTACGGAGAAAGTATCTTTTTGTAACAATATACAAACACTTAATTTCCTTGGGTTTAGTATCAAAAGTCTTAGAATGATTTTTTATCATTTGTTTTAATAATCTTTCAAAGGGTGATTTATATAAAGAAGACTTCCTACGTAGAAAGTTATTTGCACTAATTTACTTGATACCAAACTGAATTCCTTTTGTTACATGATTGTTTTAAATGTTAACCTAAATTTAAAATGCATGAGAAATACTTCGACTCTCCTTGTGAAAGCTATATGCGTTTAGGATTAATTAATCCAAATGAATCATTACAAATCTTTAGTTCATAATATCTAGACTAGTGCAAGTTAAATATTCCAAAAACTGTATCTGTTACTGTATGATCGGCACATATAATTAATACATACCGATGTTAGTTCATACAAATGCTGATCATCTGACGTACTTTACGCATACCCACGCACTACATACAGAAAAATCAAAGGTAAAATTAAATAATGTTGCATCAATTTTATTCAGCTTAAATGAATCATGCATACATTTATTCAGAATACAAAATGCACTTCTACTTATTGAACCACACACCAAATGAAAAACGTAACCATTACAAACACAAATGAATTTCCTAATGAATTAAATGTAGTGTACTAAAAAAATAAAAAAAATAAGCCATGCATGAAACGACGGCGTCTCAAGATTAATGGAATGAGTCGACGAGCAATGCAGTAATGAGGGCTTCAACACTTTCTCAGGATGAGTGTAGCCATCTTGATTATGCTTGTACACAACATCGATCAATCGAGAAAGATTCACAATCCTCTTCAAAATCTCCATTGAAACCGATTTCTCCTTCAAAATCTCACCATTTATATCCTTCCATGCATTCTCAGCCATCTTCTTGAACTCCTGCATTGCCTCTTCCTCACACACTCCATGATCCTTCATGTAGCACTCGATGCCCGTCGCGCTTTGCCCTCTTTTCTTCTCAACCTACAAAAAATGACACATTGCACAGATATACTGTCACAAGGTGGACTCATGTGAGGATACATGCAGGCATAAATATTGACACTTTTCTGTAGAATATATAATTGAATTTCTAGTTAGAGGTGAAAAATACGACACTTTTCTTTAGACAATTGACATCTTTAAAAAGTTCGTACCTATGGACAACGGAGTTCTTGTGTTTTGTCTAAATTTAACATATTACACATACCTCATAAGTTGCCACGTCATCAATAACACGACAGATAGTGACGTTAGCTACTTGAATCCTCGGCTTGTTGATGAGCCAATCGAAGGCCTCGTTGGTTGCAGAGGCGACGCCGAGGAAGGATGTGGCGGCGAGCAAGTAGTAGGTGCTTGTGATGAAGCCGTTGGCCATGTATTCACTAAATGGAGGCATGTAACCTTCGATGAACCACTTCGCCTCTATGTTGTAGCTTCTCACGATCTCTTGCATCTGTTTCAAATATGTAACAACTCAATTATTAATTTTTGCTGATCATAATGTTAAAAGTTGGAATTTTTAATAAAAACAGCGGTTCATACTGTGGATTTTGCATAATTAACCGCAAATGATCTTCCTTGTAGCTTTAACTCTTGCTCGTATTGATCGTAGAGTTCTAAAAGAACTTTGTAGCTTATCTTCATGTAATCTGGCAGTCTGTCTATTTCCTTCATCTCCCATCTGATTATACAAACAGAAACAATATATTTCAGAACATTGATTATATATAGAGTTAATTATATATCATATGGCTCGATGTTTGGTGAGTTGCAAAATTAATGGCTCGACCTTCAATTTTTTTTAAAAAAACTCCTGGACTTTTCAAAAAATCACAAATATGGCTCGGACTCTGATTTCCTAACTCGAAATTCTGACATGAAAGACCTAAATCTGACGTGAACTTTACATAGAATATTTGTTTTCCATCCGAGCATCAAAACTACGTCGACTTCGGATCATCCATGTCAAAATTTTGACAATGGAGTTGTGGGACCAGGCCATATTTGTGATTTTTTAATAGATGGCGTCATTTTCACATAAGACTTTTATTCTTTTGTAAAAGGTCATAGTTTTTTTAATAAAAATTAAATTCATGTCATTTTTACAATTCCACCCCTTACAGTAAATTGAAATATTTACCTTTCTACAGCATCTGTGAAAATTTGAAGCTCATGAACGGTACCATAGGAGTCGTATGTATCATCAATGACTGAAATCATAGCAATAGTTTTGGCCAACATAATTCGAGCTTTAGAGTATTGAGGCTCAAAATACACTCCCAATGTCCAAAAATAGCACTCCACCATTCTATCTCTTGCATAAGCAAGCTTCGAAACAAGGTCCAACTCTTTCCACCACCTATAACCATGAAACAAGATTAATTAATTCAAACACATTAACAATTAAGCACAATCTACACCACTAAATCACACACTAACTACGCACGTACCTCGACAATTCACAAAGTTCTTGTCTGTGCAACATTTGGAGCAAATTAAAGTCCAATTTAGCCAGCCTTAACAAGGCATCATTCCTTAATTCATGCTTTTCGTATAGAGATACATAACGTCGAGCCTCCACCTCGGCACGCCTCGTTGCAGGCACTGTGCCAAGGCGTGCTCGACTTGCTCATGAGAGGAGAGCTCAAGAATGGAGCGACGGACTCGAGATGAGCCGTCGGCAACAAGCGCCTCGTCAAGAACTTCTTCACCGTGTGTTCTCAAATTTGCAGCTTCGTATAGGCTCAACATTCCCTCAGCATCATCCTTCAAATCATTCTTGAATTTCCCATCACCATCTCTATATTTCTCGAAAATACCTATACATGCACAAGAGTGAATTAATGAAATAGTCACTTCAAAATATAAAGTTAAAAAGTAGTAACATAAAAATGATAAAATAAGATAACTACGCTTCCTATTTTACCCCTTGATTCAAAAGAAAAGATTAACTTGTGAATTGCTCTTTAAATAGGGTGATTTATGACCAAAAATATATGTTTAGTCATGAACTAAAGGGCAGCTCACGATCACCAACCTCTAAACTCGTGATGTTAGTCTTGAATTCGTTAATAGAGGGCAAAACAATATTTTAAGACAAAAGGTGGCTATTTTGTCCTTCATTTATCTCTGCGGTTATTTTTTACCTTTACAATATGAAAGTGACTATTTTGATATATTAACTCTATTATTCCTAAATCATACTGTATAAGGTTATTGATGCATGCATAAATAGTATATGTGATCAAGTTTCGTTAATTACCGGTGGAAATGTTGCAGCCATGTTGTCTAAGCAACCTAAAACACAGAGCAACAGTGTGCAGATCGTCGTCATCTTTCAATATTAATTCTGGATATGCATGGTAAATGATATGAACTTGCTCGTCAATTTCCTTTTCAAAATGATATGAAATCCCGAGGCGTTCGACGCTATCGATCAAGTTCAACTTCTCTCATGCTTGCCTCCGTACCTACGATCATCTTCCTCACTTCCTTCTTCAACGCTTCGATTTCTTCTCCACAAAACTGTCAACAATCAAGAACGTACGTGATTCCCCCAAACAAACAAACAAAAAAAGAACACATGCATGCACGAAGAGAAACACAGATACCACGCGAGATCCTCTGTTATCAACTACTTTTACGTCTCTATCACAATATTATTCATAGACGTCACGTATATTCAGAGGCTCCTACTAAGGGGCCGATCATTTTTTGTACTTATAAAATCGTTAATTTTTTGATTTTTTGTGCGAGTTGTTGGGTAAAAGCCCCACCTTCAAATTGACTCGTAGGAAAACTAGCTTATCAAAATCTCATACTCAAAATTTATAAAATCCAACCCCATCAATAATTTTTTTCTGGCTTACTGCCTGCATAGATTGGATAACATTCGCGAGTATACTATCATCATAAAATAGGAGAATCTACTTTACCTGATAATTATGATCAATGGAAGCTGAAACGAAGAGATCGCCCCATATGCTTGGGGAGAAGTTGGGCGACGGTCGAACCAGCTCGAGCGGGTCAGATACGAAATTGTGAAGATTAGCAGAGGCCATTAATCTTGGATTTAGTGTTCAAATTATGAAGAAGTTTGATAACTTATTCTAGTGTGGATGGAACTTAAGAACAGCTTGATTCTTTCTCGTAAATTGTAAATTTCTTGCTGCAATGCATGTAATTTGCTGGAGTGGTTCATCTCTTTATAGTGATAAGCACCGCGTATTTTCGTGAAGTTCACGCTGTTTGTTGACTGGAATTAATTGTTTTCCATTTTTCTTGCTGCTGGAAATTCCAGTCCAAGCTGAGTTACGTTGATGATATGTAACTAAATCGAATTATATTATTTCAAAAAAATTATTTTGATTTTGGTGAATTTTGTAATGGATACACCATGTTCATTAATTCGTGGAAGATGTATGAGATTTATGATAATTAAAAGGATATTTAGGAAATACTTCTTTAGGGTTAATTGTCGGAGCAAGAAAATGCCTAATTGAATTTTTAATTATCACATGACTTATCAATTAACTTTTATGCAATTACAACACGGCGAATAATAAAGTTACGTTGGTTCCTAGTTAAAAGGACATAAGATTAGGGTACGCATGCACTTGACAAATTTCAATTAATATATTAAGAAATTGAGGATGTTACAACTCAAAAAATAAAATAAAAGGTATTGTTACAATTACAAAATTTCAAAAATCTTGTAAAATGCAAATTTAATTAAACATTGTATTATTTTCGATGAATTATCCATTTTTTCTTTTTATGTTAGTTGACATTCATTTATAGCGTAGATTTGGGGAGTCTGAACAGGTCTTTGATTGGGTTGTTGAAGAAGAAAATTTCCATTAGTTTTCAAATTAAGCGTGGTCAAAGTATAATATGATCGAGCCGATGCTTCCTTTACATTTCTGTTTCAAATTCCATTTAATTCAAGCTACAGTTCTTTTGAAATTAGGTGATTCAATTCTAATATTGATTGTTACCAAGGTTATGTAGGTCCAATGTGACTATTGACTACGCCGACAATAGTTTCAACTTCATGCGATTTTGAATTATATAATCTAATAATATTGATGTAAGGTGCATCCTCTTTAATTATAATTGTAATAAATCAATTTTAATTAAAAATTAATATAATCTAATTAATTTACAATTAATTACTACATAAATATTAATTTATAATTACAACGGTCAGGCCCCACCTATGTTTTTGTGTTTGAGGTTTATATATGGGAAACTTAATTGTAGACAAATTCAGAAAGAAGAAAAGAAAAAAAGGTCCAACATTGGACTACTAAAAGTCTAAAACTTTGACAGAGATTTATCTGGGCATCTCTTGAATATGCAAGTCCATATTTTTACTGCTTTGTTCCAAAACTAAATACTTCACGTGCAAAAGACATTCTGCACACATAATCACATTAACTGAAATCACGTTTCACATCTACAATCAATTAATTTCATATAACTACGCTTTATTTGTATGAAGGAGAGACATGATTTTGTTTCCTCTAAAACTATATTGCTTCATTTGATCTGTAGTCTAATTTTGTTAGGTCTATCGACTGTTGAATTGAGCCATAACTAAATTATAGACTTGTTCATATCGAACCAAAAATATTATATGTTACCCTTATCAAGTTAAGCAAAACAAATTTCAGATATCAATCAAATGTAGGGTTGTCGTAAAATAAGTCGTATCCAAATTAAAATTTTACATTGACGCCTTAAAATACTAAATTATCCAAGTTAATTTCGTCTTACTTTTCCGAGAATATCGTATTTCTAACCAAAAAATGTCATGGGAGGCATGCGAGGGGGGTTTGCTTATGCATAAATAAGTGTAGACAATTAAAAATTGTTAACAAATTATATTGCGCCACGTGTAAAACACGAATTAAATAATTAATTATACTTCTATTTTATTAATGAAATTTATTCCAAAATAAAATAGATATGTGATTAATATTTGATTTCATCGGCGAATAGAGCCGGCAAAATGAGCCCGACCCGAAAAGCCCGCCCGGGATACCCGGGGTTTGGGCCGGTTTGGGCTTCAAAATTAAAGGCCCGAAAAAAATCAGGCCTAAAAAGCCCGCCCGAAAAAAACCCGGGCCTACCGGGCTTTGGGCCAAAAAAGCCCGCCCGATTTTTATTAAATATATATATTTATAATATTATTTAATATATATATCTATATTTTTTTAATAATATTAATTATATTTTATATAATTATTTATTTTTTATAGTAACAATTTTCTTACCAATTCACATATTGGTCAGAAAAATAAATTCTAGAAAAAATAATAATCTCATAAATCATTCAAAAATAATTCCTAAGAGAAGTGATCTCCAAAAATATATACATTGATGATTAATGATCTTATAGTATGTAAAATCTATTTTGAATTATTGATCTTAAATATATACTGTATAATTAATTTATTTTATTCTATTATTTTATGAGTATAAGTCGGATTGACGTTTAATAATATCATTTATCTTTGATTTGTAATTACTAATTTTTTCTCCTTAAATTAAAGAATTAAAATCATACTGCATTACAATATCATCGTATGAATACATACATAAGTCAAGATATACAAGAAGCATTATCATAAGAATAAGTAAGCTCAAAATATTCTCATCACTGATTCTTTATTTAAGTTAAAAAGTTATGAGATCTTAATTAAATAATTATTTTATAATTTAAAATATTAATTTTATATATTAAAAAAATTAAAAATTATCTAAAAAAGCCCGTCCATGAAAGCCACTTTGGGGTTGGTTTGGGCTTCATATTTTAGGCAGAAAAATTTGGACCGACCAGCTTGACCGAAAAATTTAAAGCCGACGAGGCAGGGGTCGGGCCGGCCCGGTCCGCTACTTTGCCACTTCTAAGGAGCATGACATGTGGCAACGATACATCGGAGATGAATAAGCTCTTAAATTGTGCCAAACGAGCCATAAAAGGCCCATAAACTCAAGCCCATGATTTGATGGCTCAAAAGCCCATAAGCCCAAGCTCATGGCTTGATGGCCCAAAAGTCCCATAAGCCCACTAGCCTAAATCTATAAATAGGAGTTGAAGGCTCTCATAAATTGTAAAGACCCGATTTCTGGATTGACGGCTGACCCCACAGACCAACACGGGTCTTTTTAGTGTGCTTTGTTCTCACTCACACACTCTCTGAGAAAACTTCCCAGGGGATCACCCATCTCACAATTGCTCCAAGCCAAGCACGCTTAACTTTAGAGTTTTTATGAGATGGACTTCCAAAAAGAAGATGCATCTTGTTGGTATGAGTAACACATATCAAATCCTTTAAGCTCTCTTCAAATATGCAGTCTCATACCTACATATTCTCGAAATCCTCTCATTCAGTGCGTTTGGTTCATTCATGTACCCTCCGTTTGAAGCCTTAATCGAGACGCTCTGTCCATGCCTCTGCACCGCGATCACTCCGTCTTACCCGGGCGTCACATGCCCACTGCCCGCTTGGTTCGTCCCCAAACCACACCGTCTTGGAAGAGGTTCGGCTCGATACCATCTGTAAAGACCGGCCCGGATTGACGGTGACCCTGAGACCAACACGAGTCTTTTCAGTGTGCTTTGTCCTCACTCACACACTCCCTGAGAAAACTTCCCAGGAGGTCACCCATCCCACAATTGCTCCAAGCCAAGCACGCTTAACTTTAGAGTTTTTTATGCGATGGACTCCTGAAAAGAAGATGCATGTCATACCCCGTCTTTCTCAATAGGATTAGAATGACTTTCGAACTTAAAATTTTAAAATGATTCGTGCCCAATGAAAGAAATTTTTAAATTCCAACAAAAAGAATTTATTTCACTAAATATTATAAAGTGATTACGAGAATTATTATATATATTATAATAATCGAATATGATTTATATATATATATATATATATATATACTTATAAATCATTATATCAATAATATTATGCTAGTGTTTAATTATTAATTCATAGTCTTTAGGATCGAACTTTGAGCCCGTAAGAATAAATTATTTTAATGGGTTTTAGTTTGAAAAAGCCCAAAAGAAAAGCCCATTGGAAAATCCACTCTACACTATACAAACTTCACCCCTTTCATTTTTGAACCCTAGCTTCACAAATTCACTCCTCATTTCCTGCAGCCTCAACAAGAAATCCACAGAAGGTTTAACTTTTAATCCCCTATTTCATTTTAGTGTGTGTATGCATTTATGTGTGTATGTGTGTACTGTCTGTGAGAAGGGGAGAAGAGAGGGAGGCGAGATGACGGCGGCGGCGGGTGGCGTCGTTGCTGCTGTCCATTCGCGACGAGAGTAGAGGAGAAGAGGCTGGAGGCGTGAGCGAGAGAGAATGGGGCAGCGACGTGGTGGTGTGTGTTGCTGTGCGTGTGTTCGTGTGTGGCTGTGCGTGTGTTCGTATGTTGCTGTTGCGTGCGTGTGTGCGTGCGTTCGGCCGAGAGGAAGAGAGGAGGCCGTGACCGGCGTGCTGGCGGAGGCGGGGAATGACGGCGGTCAGCGTGAGTGTGTGTGGGTGTGCGTTGCGTAAGTTAGGAGGTGAGACGAGAGAAGAGGGAGGTATGAGAGAGAAGAGGGATATGGAGGGAAAACCGAGAAGAGAGGAGGTTGTGGCGGTCGACGACGTGACCGACCGAAGATGGCAGCGACGACGGCGGTCTCCACGGATGTGTATGTTGTGAGTGAGTGCCGAGAGAGATGTGAAGGGGGGAGAGAGAGATGAAGAAAAATAAAATAAAATGTGAGGTCGCCGGAATCTGGTCGCCGCCGCCGTCGGCTGCCGAAAAGCGACGCCGGAAAATGGGAGAGATTAGGTTTAGGGTTTGTGAGTGTTGGGCTCTTTTTTTTTTTAAAGTATTGGGCTCTTTTTTTTTTTTTTTTAAAGTATTGGGCTCTTTAATTTTTATTAAATGTGTTGGGCTGATTTTTATTAAATGAGTTGGGCTCATTTCATTTTAATTATGAGCTGGGTTTCATTTTATTTTAATTGAAAGAGTTGGGCTGAAAGTGTTGGGCTCATTTTAGTTAAATGTTGGGTTGAAAGTATTAATTTTGGGCTGGACTGATTTTATTTTAAAAAACAAAACATGTTGGGCTGGATTCTTATTTTAAATGCTGATGGGCTAATATGCTTTAAAATTTGGGCCCAAATTATTTAAGGAACATGAGCTTACTATAGTAGGCCGATTTTAATAAAGGAATGAACCGAGAATTTATTTATGGGCCGAAAATAAATGGATTGAGCTCCAGTGAATTAACTAATAATTGGACTTTAGTTAATTAAATAATATTTGGGCTTAGATTTAATTAATGGTTGGACTTTAGTTTAATTAGTTTCTTGACTTGCTTTAATTAATTAAATCTTTGGACTTAAATTAATTAAATAAATAAGGTTTAACTTTGAGACTTAATTAATTAAATTATATTAAGTCTAATTAAATAAATAATTAACTTAAACTTAATCATAAGTTTAAATTATTTAATTATAGTAAGTTAATTAATTAATTAACTTAATTAAGTTCGAATATTTAATAAATTAAATTATGTTAGACAAGTGCATAATATGAGAATTTTATTATGTTTTATATTGCGAGATTCCTTAATATATATATATGAATTTAGTATGCATTTCAATTGTGTTATATTTTTGTAAAAAGTATTTATCATAAAGAGATTATGAAATTAAATCGTTTTAAACGAAAAACGAACAAGAGTATTGTTGGTGCCTTGGCCAAAATATATTAGTTTTCAAATTTATTTATATTTTGAAAACCGAACTAACGAATCATAAGCTAGTATCATACTCTACTTGAACTTAAGGCTAGCTTTTCGAGACCTATTAAGATTAGTGCTTCTTGTAGGTTTTGTCGATCAAGGGGATTAGCGTTGCTTTCCCGAGAAGCGTACTATAGTGATTTCGTCAGGCTTTGTCCTATCAAGGTGAGCTTTATTTACAAAAGTATATTTGAGTTATATGCTCTGATATTTCATGAAATGCAAACTGTTTATCCAATAAAATGTTTTTGTGCGCTCTACTCTGTTTAAGGCTCGTAATGTATCGATCGAGATTCTCTTTTAAACTTGACATGTTAATTGAGAATTGTATACACTAGTTAGTTGTTTGGTGGGTTGATCTCCATC
This sequence comes from Salvia rosmarinus, assembly GCA_036937905.1. Taxonomy (NCBI): domain Eukaryota; kingdom Viridiplantae; phylum Streptophyta; class Magnoliopsida; order Lamiales; family Lamiaceae; genus Salvia; species Salvia rosmarinus. The sequence continues at coordinate 36,223 of JAODLM010000841.1, forward strand.
GGCACTAACAAAATCATGAGGCGTTATAAGGGTGCTTATGCGGATGCGTTCGAAGTACGTCATGAAATTATGAATTTGTCCGGGTTACGTCCCCGATTACAATAATGTGGGCATGTGATCCGACGGTGGCTAGAGGCCCGGGATTAAAGCGAGTAACAGAAGAGTCCTGACAATGAGACCAATAAATACAATATTTTTGCATGCTTAGAAGTGGTTTCTCTTGTAAAACCTTCTAAGTCGTGTTATCATGATTGGATAAACTGCTTTTACGAATTTATGAAATATTTTTAGCAAATGCATGTCCACTGAGTACATTAGTACTCAGCCCAAATATTTTCAAATGTTTTCAAGTTGATCAATGGGCGCTGACGGGGCAGAGCTGAGATTAGGGTTCACTCCGTATTTTCACGGATTATTTCCGTATTTTTGACTTCCGCTGATGAACTAACTCTAATTACATTTTCCTTCTTGTCTATGACTTGAATTGTACCTTTTGATGAGCTTAGACTCTGAATCCTTGATGTTTAGTATTTTGATGTATACTGGCTATCAGAAGCACGAAACTAAACTTGTGATCCTGAGGATAAATGTTGTTTTGATTGGATTACATCATTCGATGTCTTCCATTTTCATTTAGGAAGTTATACCCAAATTCTAAGGGTTTGTTGCTTTGATCATTCGAGTGAGTTTCTACCTTATATTTTCCGTATTTTTATTAGTCGCATCTCGATTCTGAGCTTTCATTATATTAGGAATTGGGCGTGACATAAATGGAGAAGAGGAGAAGTGAAGTGAAGTGAAGAAAGCAAAGATTTGAAGAGCTCAAGACATTGAAGAATCCTCTGCGAAGCATTCTCCGACATTCAAAGTCTTCTTCAAGCATCTAAGGCGTTCTTCGTGCAAATCACCACGTTCTTCGTCAAGATCATCCTCCAAATCAAATCAAAGATAGTGTTCAATTCGAAAATATGGTGAAAACCCTCCGCATTGGCGCTCAAACTTGAAGAACTTCAAACGTTCTTCAACATATCAACCCAAATCCGACAGTCGATCTGAAAACAAGGCCAAGGTCCTTCAGATCAACATCATCAAATTCAACCTTCAAGTTCAAGGAGATCAAGGAATCACATCCCATCCGAACAACTCGAAGAACATTCAAGATTGTTCAAGAATTCATATTGAAGAGTAGAATCGGATGATCGAACTCATCTGAAATATATCAAATCCAAATTCAATTGATTTTGTATACAATTTTGTATTTATAAAATTTAAATAAAAAAATTTGTATTACAAATTTTGGCATGCCCGGTGGGACAATTTTTTTTAGGTATTTCATTTATAATTTGGAATTTTTAATTTTTAGAATTTTTGGTATCTTTTTGTCACAGCCCCACAATCCTAAGTACGATTTAAAAGGGATTGTAACTCTAAACAGGGATAATTATACATGGAGATTCTTTTTAACAATAAACTGTAAAACATATGTCAAGTATATTCTTGGACTTTAGTACATAAATTTAGGTTCTTGCAGCGGAAGACATGTGATAAGTACATATGACGATGTACTATCAAGGTATAAACTTTTCAGCGACAATAATCCTATTGCTCAACACTGCCCCATCCATCATCTGCTCAACCTGCACATTTAAAAACAAACATGCAGGGCTGAGTACAAGAATGCACTCAGTGGACTCATGCCAAAAATATTTTATCATTTGTAGATTACACTGCCACATCATGGTAAGACACAAGAGTTTTAGTTGAAAATGCCTTGTGCTTACTAAAAGATTTTCATCATTTCTCAAAATCATCGCCTGGCCAGACATTTTTCTTTGTGTGTATGATCCATATCCCTTAACATCCTTTCGTCATATCATCATAGTCGAACGTCGTGAAGGAGGCCTCCCTCTACGACGCCGTGACCGGCCGTGAATTGTCCTTACAGCACACAGTCACCTTAGTGTACACGTTAATCCTAGCCAGGTATTGTCCTTCCGGCATAGGATCCGATATCGATTTTCATTCATAAGTTGGGAGCGACCCAACAACATTCATAACATTTCATAACATCTCATGGATAGGATACATACACAAAACATAAACATTTTGGCAGGTAATCTTGTAAACATTTTATCAACAGTTGAAATAAGCATCGTAAATAAATATTTCAGAAGCATTATATTTTTTTTTAGTAGAGTAAAGCCCACCGGATGTCGATTGTCTAAATCGATTTCTTGGAATCTGACCACAGAGCTTAGCCTTTATCTATTCATGGCCTTGAGGTTTTGGAGTTGAAATATCCATCGGGTCTTACAACCCATATTTCTACTTTAGTGTATATCAAGGTATGATATACACTCAATTGAGCATGTAGGAGCACCTAGTCAAACATTTCACGTTAAGGCATGCTCCCGTAAAAATATCGTATTGTGTCGTTTTATCATAATTCGTGCATCTATTAATGTTCTAACGTACCTTGCGACATAACATAATGAATGCATCAATTACTAGCATGTTAGTCACATAAGGCATATTTCACATAGGGGAGTTCTACACTTAGTCAAATTTTAAGTGTTTGAAAATCAGCAAAACAGCTTAAAATTAACCCAAGTGACATACTTTGACGATTCATAACTCTCGATTCAAAATACGTATGGCCGCACAAAGACACATTCTGGAAACCTCTAAACATGTACTACAAGTTCTAAGAAGGAATTAAATCCAAAAGAGTCGTGGTTCTGGAGATATAGGGTCTCAAAGTGGGCAACTCAAACTGACTTCTATACTTAGAAAATTTTCAGGATTTCCAGATTTAGCTTAACGACGAGGGGTATTGCGAGATTCGTAACTTTTGACTCACAATGCTAAAATGACTGAAGGCTACCAATTTAGAAACCTTGTAACAAGAACTACATATTTTATGAAGACCATACTGGAAAATATCTGATGCCTCGAGAAATACATAAGCCCAAAGTTTACTAGTTGGAAAGGACAACATTCAAGTAGGTGACTTTGGGTCAGTGAAAGGTATACCTATAAAACTTGGTTTAAGATCAAACTTTCCAGATCACAACTAGACATGGTAAGGAACATTTCTTATGAAGAAACCAAAGTCAAAATCGGACTACAAACGGCTTGAACATCTCACGTAAAAGTCGTACACGAACAGTTAATTAACATAGAATTTTACTAAGGCAGTTTGTCCAAAAAGGCTTTCTGTAATGTGTCAACTTTAAAAAGTCACCGAGAGCTCATTATATGGAATCTGAAAATGAAACCCATCATATTGAAAAGCCACGTAAGTCTAGTTTAATTCAGAAAAATCCTCACTCAATGATTCACAATATATTGGGAGATAAAAATATTTTACCACAAGCTATCGCTACAGTGACAGTTTTGTGCAGTTAGCTTGTAAAATCTGGAATAAATAGTAAACATTTTTAGAAAATTCTGAAAATTTACATACATCTTCTAGATATGCTGAATTATGCTTATGCAAAATGTTAGAGTTTTATCACTAGCCAAACTTAAAACGAAAGCCATGGACCGTGGGTGATGAACACTGCAATTTCATAGATTTGTGCAGTGTTTTTGAAAAATACAATTAAAATAGCAAATCAAGTTGGATGGACTTGAAATTTTACAGAGGCATACTAGACACATATAATTTCAACATATTAAAAATTCACAATCATTGGACTACTGTAACTTAGTCTATTAATTTTATAAAATCACTGTTCGTCCAGATCAACAACATGCAATCACCTATACTTATAAATCTAGCACATTCAAGCATATATGTGTACATGCATGTATGTAGCTCCAACACTATTGAGTGCAAGGTTTAGATTCTTCACCTTGGACATGATGTATGAAGCTCGAAAAGCCAAGTGGAGTGGATCGAGTTTGGTGGCCATCGGCCACCTTGACAACCATGAACTTGGCGATGAGCATCCGTCGAGAGAGGTGGCTTGAGCTATCTCTTACATGGTGGAATGAGGCTGTTCTTGGAGTAAGGAGAGGAGAGGAGAGGAGTGGAGGGAGTGAGAATGGCTGAAGTTTGGGGGAAAGTATGGTGGTAGTGGGGGGTGCTTATGGGTGACAATTGTCACCCTTAATACATGCATAGTTGACACCACACACACTTCTACCTACACACCACACACATGCACAAAAATTATAAGTATATATACATATATATATCTGATTTTAATGTTTAGTTAGGCTTTTTAATTAATCCAATGTCACTTAGATACATGTAATAGGAAAAATCAACAAGATAAACTTGTATACATAAGTGTATAGGTTTTCGGCTATTACATTATGCTAATGGGTCCAATTTTATTTTCCATGCCAACCATTGATATATGTTGTAACATATAGTTTAGATGATAGATAATATCATAGGATAAATTAATGGCATCATTTTATGCGATAAAAACTGAGTTCGAAAATTAGGGTTTTCGAACGTTTAAACAAAAATTGATCACTATCAATCCTTAAGGATCTAGCATTGATTTAATGCTAAATAATACTGTAATTACATATAATAATCATGGGAAATTAATTACTATAATTCCTTGATCATTAAACTCACTTTTCAATTCGTCTCTAAACGTTAACGTTTGAAAACGTTTCAAAACGTTAATTATCGACTCATCTCGAAATGGTCGTAATAAAGTCGTAATCACTTTATTAAATTATTCCATTAATAATGAAATTTAATTCTAAGCTTGATTGCTTAGAAAAATTTACGACGTTTTAACTATCGATATGAAATCGACGTTAAAGAAAATACGGCCTATACACTTCATATACTCTTATTCCTTAATTCACAATTCTCAGTGAATATAAAATAGGAATTCATTCCTTCGTAAACAATCGAAATCATTATTCGATATCTTATTGATTGAATAACTCGGCTAAACTCTAATTTACGGATCTTAAATACCATAATTAGGCATTTAAATCTGCGGGATATTACACTTTTTAGGGATTATATTTCTGGTATACTAATAAGTAGAGCTGACAAAGTAATGGATCGGGTCCGGCCGACTCAAGTCTATTGGGCTTTCCCAAAAAAAATAAAACCGGCTTGGACCGACCTACCTGAAAATTTATCGGACCGAAAAAATTAAGGTACAATCCAGCCTGAAATAGTATTTTTATACAAATTTTTCGGGTCGACTCGGACCGACTGAGCTTTGGCTTGTTATGAGTGGATCCCACCCAAAATTTAATTGGGCTAATTTTAGTAAGCCCAATCCAAACCGGACCGGTCATATTTTGCCAAATGTAATAGTAATTAGTGCTTTCCCACAATTCCAAAAACAAACTGCGTAGTAATTCACTAATTAATTTATTGGAATTGCAGATATCGTCTCTTTCTACTAGTGCAATTTGTGGACAACATAATCTACTGTTTACTTTAGATGATATGATAGCTTGAAAATATAAAAAGGTAATATAAGTTAATTAACTGTATTTTCTATAAATTACACAAATTTAAAACTTGTTACAACGTATACTTTTACAAATATTTAATTATTTATATTGTAAATTCAAGCTAACAACAGCCAAAGTAACATGCCTTTAGTATAATGTGCCTTTATTTATAGAATTTGCACGTGTGTCTTATGTGACTTTTAATGTGGAGATGTCATGCCAAATTTTGAGGCCAAATGTTAGTATAATAAAAAATCCGGATAAATATCAATTTAAACCCTGAACTGTACATGTTTTATCAAAAATATCATGAACTTTCAAAAATATCTATTAAAACCCCAAACTATCATATTTGATACATATTAAAACCCCAAACTAGGATATTTTTGATACAAAATATGATAGTTTAGGGTTTTAATAGATATTTTTGAGAGTTCGAGATAATTTTGATAAAAGATATATAATTTAAAGTTTAAATTGATATTTACTCAAACATGTTCTATTTAGTCCTTTGTTGGCCTGTGGCGTTTGTGCGATAATCAACAAACAATGTTAGCATATAGGATACGTGGACCAAAAAGTTAAGATATGTGCATGACAAGCACCGCCACAAAACATTTTCAGATTTTATTATCGATTTAATGGTAATAGTACTAGCACCAAGTACTTACTACTGCACGTAAAAACAACGAAATAAATAATATTTAATAAATCTATTTTTATTTATTTTATATAGTATAATTTTTTTTATTACATATTTAGAATGAATTGTTGGATAAATGTTTATATATGATTATTAGTGGATATTTTAAATAAAAAATTTAATGGTTAAGAGAACCCTAAAATTATTTTGTACTCCATCTTCCAAAAATATAGTAGATGTAAGTAAAAATATATTTGATCACTATCTGTATATCATTTTATAAATTATTTCACGATAAAAGGGTTGACCATTATATTGCTATTTTTCCATCAAGAATTTTATGATATTAATGCATCATTAAATTATTTTAACGTATTTTGGGATCAAATAAAGACATATCTACAAGCAAAATATAAAAAGATTTAATACTTTGGGTCTTTGAAAAGAGATATTTTATTTTCGTGATACAATATTTTGGATCCAAATAAAACTATATATCTATAAGTAAAATTAATTTTTAGGTAATTTGGGGCCCCGAAATGGTGGGCCCTAGCGATCGTCCAAGATGGTCTACCCACAAGGGCTGCCCTGGTGGCTATCATGTGGACACTCACATGAAGACAAATATCAATCATTGATAAATCAATATAAACGCTTCAGATTAAATGTCCAAATTATGATGCAAATGCACAAATATACAATTATATGCAGAAATGTACATATAACTAATTCAGATATATATTTAAATATAACCATTAGATTTTAAAATCTAATAGATATGATTTGTCCTCATTTATGTATGTTAAAAATGGTATGTATATGAACCAATATATATATATATATATATATATATATATATATATATATATATATATATATAGGGGTTGATTAATGTGAACCAACCCTTAGTGAGAAATGAGAACCAATATGCACCATTGATTAGACATGATCTAACCATCAACATTTAATCTAATAAAAAACGCAGATTCACTATGATAAACCACGTGTCAACATCTGCAACGCATGAAGGGTGAAAATGTAAAATTCTACTCACCCAACTCTTCGGTAACCACCACCCACGCTTAATTACCGCCGTAAATGCGGTATTTTCGTATCTTCTGCAAGATAATCATACAGATTCATACGTATTGAAGATTGGAATAGTTTATTCATAGGATTTCGCAATAGCAACAAAAATCAAGCGCGTCTGCACCGTTTCGATTTCGTAAGAAATTTCTCCTTTCTTATGAACCCTAGTTTCTGTAATCTTATTTTTTTAAATAGTTCTTCGTTTTTTGGTTTATCAACCTTCTATCGAATGTTAGTGTTTTGACATAGTTTCTACCAAAATATTCAGGGGTTTTGGTATCCGTGAGAAGAAGAAAAAGTAGTGTTTAACATATTTGTTTATTGCGTTTAAATGGCTGTTAGTTTGATACCCGTGAAGTACATATATGTTTTTGACAAACGATGTTATATATATTTTGTAAAGTGGTCCCTTCTTTTACCTAAAGTGGATAAAAATCATGTATAATACCAGATCTGGAACATTGTTTGACGATTTATAGATTTACTATTATTTTGGTGGACCACCCATTTGCTTATATAATTATTGCATTTGTTTATGGAATAAAACTGTAATGATGTTATGCACATCCAAATGGCTGTATAACAAGTGTGTATGTGTATATATATCTGTTATCATCATCTGTGCATATACATGAAAATCATTTCGTAATATTACCTGGTTGCGTATGTTATGCATCGTATTTGTTGATATATGCATACTTTATTATTAATTATGTAGACGATACCAGTATATGTGCGTATTATACAGATTTAAATATGATATGCATATATAATATGCTCATATGCATATTTTCTGACTAGTTAATCAAAGTGTATATCATTGTTGATATATTATATGAATTCTGAACATAAAATGGACCTGTATAATTTTGAAGAATTGATTTTAATTTATGCATAATACAATAAAAAAATTAATGGATTTATCTTATGTTAAAACAATTTCATTATGCTAATCAAAATCTACAATGTTTAATTTGTTACCTGGTTGTAGATGGTATGCATCGTATTTGTTGATATATGCATACTTTATTAGTAATTATGTAGACGATACCAGTATATGTGCATATTATACATATTTAAATATGTTATGCATATATAATATTCTCATATGCATAGTTTATGATTAGTTAATCAAAGTGTATATCATTGTTGATGTATTATATGAATTCTGAACATAAGATGAACCTGTATAATTTTGAATAATTGATTTTAATTTAGGCATAATACAATAAAAAATTTTATGGATTTATCTTATGTTAAAACAATTTCATTATGCTGATCAAAATCTACAATGTTTCAGTGTGCAATGGAATCTGGAAAACCAAAAAAGGCCACTGTATCAAAATCTCGTAAGTGCATTCCACTGTAAAATTATTTATTTATTAAGCTACTAATATTTGTATATTGTTTTACAAATATTCCAAAAGTAAAACCAATCTCAAAAAAAAGGGGACCTGTAAAAAAATCTGGATTGCAAGGTATGATATTTGTATGACTGCTTTGTATAAAATGTTAATGCATAAATTTTTGTAATTGATAACTAATATATATCTCCCACTATAAAATGAAATATTGATTAACTGATGAATTGCAGAACAACATGACATGAACGAGCAAATCAGACATGAACCAGTAGAAGAACCAATGAATAATAATATAACAACTGAAATGACAGGTATTTCATTCAGAATATATAATCAATAGTATTTGTGCATGCAATAAATATATTTCATCATTAATGTTCAATACATTTTATTTTTTGATTATGACATTATTTATTAATGCATACTTGTACAACTAATAATAAATCGTAAATAAAATATTTTTAGAGGATGAAACTTCTTTGATGCCGGTCATTAAAAGGAAAAGAATAACGCGTACTGATAAGGGGAAGGATTTCGTCCCAGAAGGTAATTTCATTTGTCAATATATATCATAATCTAATTATTTAAAATATATTTGTGCACATGTTTATATATTCTTGTGATATGATAAAAATTGATTTAGTAACTAAATATCATTACATCAATGTTCAGAGAATGCTGCTGTATTGCGGTTAAGACCATAAAAAAATTAACCCGTAAAGAAAAGGGAAAGGATATTATCGAAGCAGGTAATTTACATTCAATTTTATAACTAATTTTCAATTGATTTACTATGATTTGTTGCATGTGTTTAATTATAGTTTGTGTTATGGCATAATAGGATATACTCAGGTATTATTGTCAAAGGAATCATCTGAAAAAGGTGGAGGAACAAAAATCGTTGGCGATGATGATTTTGTTGAGAAAGGACCAGTTGTAACTATTACAATGCCAAAGGATGTACGTTGTAGACGTAGGAAGATGTCTAAGAATACTGTCTTAGATGAAGAAATAGATTACGATGGCCTGCCAAGATTGAAGACACGCTCAACGCCAACCACTTTCACACGTTGTCTGGGTGAACTTAATGATGCACAAAGGGATGCTGTTGTAGAAATGGGATTTGGCAGAATTCTTGATCTCAAAATAAGAGATCTGCCGGACATCTATGTTATTGGGTTTTAGATCATTTCAATCCACGGAAAAGTGAACTACAAATGGTGGACGGAAGCAGTGTCAAAATAACCGAAGATGACGTTACACGGGTTTTTGGGTTTCCAAGGGGAAGCAAAGATATTGATGTTTTTCAACGTACTGCAACGAATAACCTTTTTGAGCAATGGTCTACATTCTTTGGAGAGTGCAGCAGGGAGGAAATAAAAATTCGTCAAGTAGCATCAACTATGGTAGGAAGTATCGATGGTGGGACGTGGTTTAAAAGGCATTTCATGATTGCATTGGCTTTTTCGTTGATGGAGAGTACATGTAGCGGATGTGTTCATCCATATATCCTTGGATGTCTCGAGGATATCCACAGTTTGGGACAGTGGAATTGGTCAAAGTATATTCTGCAGTCACTTGTGGATCACACAAGATCATGGGCAATAAACAAGACACGAATGTTTGTAGGACCTACATTATTCCTAGTGGTAATGCAATTTAATTTTCATAATTTGATAAAACTGTTAATATATCTGATTGTTTTTTATTAAACTGTATCAAAATTTTAATGTCATATTTTGGACAACTTTTCTATGTTGACAGGTATGAGATCAATAGGAAACCAGAACATAGATTGTTCCCGTTGTTCACAAACTGGGATTCACAAACTCTAAGAGAACGACAAAAACGAGAGCTTGAGGATGGTTATTTCGGTGGCGGATCATTGTTGTCTCCAATAGATATACCTACGAATGAAGGTGTTGAAGGACGTGTTGATTGCGAAGTCACCAATACATGTGAGGAAGAAGTTAGCACACTAGGGAAAATAATCATGAAAGAGACACTGGATATTGCAGTTAGGATAGAGAATCTGAAAAAAAAAATTGAGGATGCTCCAATTTCAGAGTTGAAGAAGAAGGACTTCAATGACAGTGTGGTTGCTGCTCAGAAGATACTAGGTATCAAGATAGATTTTCTCACTCCGCGATATGCTCGAAACACACCTGATGTACCATTAGAAGAAGACGCATTCTTCTACAGAGACGACGTTCTTGAGTCGGTTGATAGATATACAGAATCTGTTCCAAACAAAATACAAGCTCCTTTGGATATACCCAGCTTTGACTTGGGACTTACACAAGACTTTGAAAATGTGGCATGCATTGAAAAAGAAAAGGAAAATATTGCTGCTGGACAACAGGTATGAATAACATATTTACTGTGTATATAATGAACAATATAAAGATTTTTAAATCACTAATGTTTTAATTTAACTGCATATAAAATGGTTTTTCATATATAGGGGATCGTCATCAAGGATAATACTGCCAAAATTGGAACAATTGAGAAAAGCAAAAACAGGGTCAGGACGAGGAGTTATAAGGTAACTACAATTTATGTTTTACAACATCAATTTTTAATTGATAACACAAATGAAAATTAATTACTATTATTATGTTTATGTTGTTGTTTATTTTAAAACTAGTCGAAAGAGAATGTGGAACAGGCTGTTGGAGTTGATCAGCAAGAAGTTGGAATTCAAAATGAACAAGTCACTGGGGATAACGAGCATTCTACATTGGTTAGTTTAATTATATTTTTTAATTAGTATTACAGTTGCCAACACACTGATGATATATGCGTGGAATATTATTATTTGTGCATATTGTAAAGAAATATTGTGCATAATGTACCTTATAAATTAATGTTGTGTGTTTGTGCATCAAAATATGAAACAGATGCATCGTGTGATATTATTTATGCATATTCATATTAATTTTAGTGTTGTTTAATATTACTTTGCACAAATATAATGTAAGATGCATAACAATAGTCTTATTGTGCACAACGTGTTTATGTTGTGTGTTTGTTTAAAATTAACAGAACATGTATTATAAATTAATACTGTTTGTTGCGTATAAACGTAACTACAATTTATGTTTATAACATCACTTTGTAATTGATAACAAAAATGAAAATTAATTAATATTATTATGTTTATTTTGTTGTTTATTTTAAAACTAGTATAAACAGAATGTGGGACAGTCTGTTGTTATAATTTTAAAACTACAATTTATGTTTTACAACATCACTTTGTAATTGATAACACAAATGAAAATTAATTAGTATTATTATGTTTATGTTGTTGTTCATTTTAAAACTAGTCGAAGAGAATGTGGAGCAGTTGTTGGAGTTGATCGACAAGAAGTTGGAATTCAAAATGAACAAGTCATTGGGGATAACGAGCATTCTACATTGGTTAGTTTAATTATATTTTTAATTAGTATTACGATTGCCAACACATCGATGATATATCGTGGAATATTATTATTTGTGCATATTGTAAAGAAATATTGTGCATAATGTACCGTATAAATTAATCTGTGTGTTTGTGCATCAAAATATGAAACATATGCATCGTGTGATATTATTTATGCATATTCATATTAATTTTAGTGTTGTGTAATATTACTTTGCACAAATATAATGTAAGATTCATAACAATAGTCTTATTGTGAATAACGTGTTTATGTTGTGTGTTTGTTTAATATTAACAGAACATGTATTATAAATTAATACTGTTTGTTGCGTATAAATTAATACTGTTTGTTGCATATTAAAACAATTAATTGTGCATAATATACTTTAGATTTCAACTAAAATATTGTAGATAATCTATAATAAACTGTTACGCATAAAATCAAACATATCTTGCATAACATATTTATCCCCTTACTCTAATTATTGAAAACATATGTCAAATTATGACTATACTATAAAAGTATGCATATAAAATCTTGCGTTATGCATAAACTATAATAAACTGTTTATATCCATTTTTAATAAAAAGATGATGAAAAAACGTTCGTAATCTGATAATCTATCCTGCGTATAAAAAATAATATCTTGCATAAAAAATTCAAGCCATGAGTCCACGAATCATTCATAACTTAATGCTGTCAATTTATGCAAAATATGAATCAACAATATTTTTCTGGAAAATAAAGAAAGTTCATATCTACAAATTATAAAAAATATTTAATCTCTAAACCTTAATATATAATTCATCTTTAACATTTGTTTGAGTACCTCTAAACAATGAAAAAATATGTGTAAAGAACATACCTGGAAAATCCATGGAATATGTGAAACCAGTTAGCAAGCAAAATAAATATTTTGCAAACCAACGTTCAAAAAAGAGAATGTATTCAACATCTTTGTTTTAAAAAAACTGAACTATCGATTTGGAGAATAAAATGGAATCAATAATGAATCACAGAAGATATGTTGTTTCATTAAAAAAAACTACCGATAATAAAGAAACCAATCCCATAATTATAGGGATGCTATAATTAACATAAATAAATCGTTTTACATTAATACCCTTTCGGGTATTATATATCGAAAAAACGTTTATAATACATAAATCTAAACCATACAATAAATCTAGATCTAGGGTTGATATTGGTTCTCATTTCTTAAAATATATGAGTTCTCATTTGATCCAACCTCTATATATATATATATATATATATATATATATATAGTTTGGTTCAAATAAAACACATTCAAAATAAGAAATGAGAACAAATTTGAATCATTTATTTTGTAGATGAGTGGTTGTGATTAAATCAAATTAAATAATGGTAATTATAGAATATTACGAAAATAACAATCCCTTAATTATAACGAGTTGTGATAACTTAATATTGAACCATTGATTAATGACAAATGGATAATGGAGATGAATTCTTATGGGTGAAAATTTTATATAACTCATATATTAAGTTTAATATTATTCTCATCTCATAAATTAAGTTTGTTATTCTTTTTAATTAATTGTACAATTTTATCCTTTAAAATATAAAAAAACACACGGATTCACATGCACAACTCACACAATCACTTTAATTCGAAAATTAATACTGTCTTTTTGTCGGCGGCCAATCTCCTTCCATCATCTCTGCCGACGGCCAACCTCCCTCCCTCTCCATTTTTCCGACGGCCAACCATCCCTCCCTCCCTCGTCGGTGGCCAACTCTCTCTTTTCCGTGCCAACTTCTCCCTTTCCCATCTACATTTCTCGGCCAACCATCCTCCTCCCATCGCCGACCCGGCTGACCCCTCCATCTCCCTTTTCCCGACGGCCAACCCTCTCTCCCCATTCCCATCTGTTTCTGACGATCAACCTCCCCCCCTTTCCAATCTGTATCTCGACGGCTAACCATCCATCCCTCCCCTTTGCCTGCGGCCAACCCCCTTCCTCTTCATTTTCCCGACGCCAACCCTCTCTCCCATTCCCATCTCTTTTCCGGCCAACCTCCTCCCTCCTCCCATCATTACCCCGGCCAACCTCCTCCCTTCCCCTCTATTTCCCAACGGCCAATGCTCTCTCCCTTCCCCGACGGCCAACCCTCTCTCCTCTGATATTATCTTAGTCTGTTTTTTTTACCGTGATGAAGGATATTTTTATAATTTTAATTAGAAATTGGTAAAAAAAAGAGTAATATGTTAGTATATGAGTTAAAGTAAGTATGTATGTTAATATTTGGGGCAATTGTCTCAATTAACACAATTCTTATTTCTTATTTTAAGGGGGTTTGTATTATAACTCATCCATATATATATATATATATATAGTTAGGTTCAAATGAGAACCACTTTTATCCTAAAAACTAAGAACCAAATGAATTTGTTATGAAAGTTGATGAATCCGTTAAGAAAGTTACTGAATTCCAAATTTCAAAAAATTTCACCCGGATTTGAATCCCATGTGGGGTGAAAATTCTATTTTTTTGGATTCAATAACTTTCCCAACGGATTCATCAATTTTCACAATGAATTCATCATTTATTGATTCTCATGTTTTCACGATAAAAATGGTTCTCACGTTAACCTCCATTTTATATATATATATATACACCCTGTTAAAAGGCTTACTGTTAATGAATATTTAATAGCTTACATTTAACCAAGATCCATGGTCAGGCTAGCTGGGCTTAGGCCCACCAGATCAATAACTAGTACGACGGATCTAGGACCTAATGTAGACTATCCGGCCGAATTGGATAGAGATAAGATTAGCGAATGACAATTTTATTTAAAAATAATTCACGCCTAAATTAATTTTTGCTAATCTTCCTAAAATTGGTACCTCAAATAAAAATCCTATACTTCAATTTTTAAAAGAAAATTGATTATTTCAAAACTTCATATTGATTTCCATGCAGAGTATTCTGACGTAGAATTCGAAGACGTTTGTGAGTATTGAAACCATAATATTTAGTTATGAGATAATCATTCCACTAATTAGATAAACGAATGAGACAATTGTAATGGACTATAAAATCTAATTAGTAAGGTTTAGGTGCGGAGGGTAGAAGACTAGAAATTCTTCCTTAAGGTGATTGAAGAGTCAAAAACTGCTTGTCTCACTCATTTATTTATATCTAAATTCTTCAATATTTACTTTAAGGGGTGGTCTCCCTTCACAGTGAGACCACCTCTAATTACTTAATTAATTAATCCTAATTAATTAATTAATTAAATTAATTAGTTTAATAAATTTTAATTGTAAATTAATAAATAATGATTGTGAATTAATAAACCCTAATTATGAATTAATAAATCCTAAATTTGAATTAATAAACCCTTTTGGAATTAATAAACCATAATTTTGAATAATAAATCCTAATTTTGAATTAATAAATTCTAATTGGAAATAATAAACCCTAATTTTGAATAATAAACCCTAACTTTGAATTAATAAACCCTAATTATGAATTAATAAACCTCAATTATGAATTAATGAACCATAACTATGAATTAATAAATTCTAATTTTGAATTAAAAATTATAATTAAAAATTAATAAATTTAATTATAAATTAACAAAATCTAATTATCCTTACTCATCATAATTAATACTATATAATTATTTTAATAAAAAACAAGGGTGAACTCACGGTGAGACGGAGTTCACCCAAGTTTTTGTCTTACTTTAATTTTCCTAAGTCCTTATATACCTCTAGTGAGACCATTGCCATTGGTCCTAAATTCTACAAAAGAACAAATCTTTTATCCAAGTAATTTTCAATTTGACCGACTTAAAGTAGGCTAAAAATCTTGGAAAAAACAAAAGTAAATATAGAAGCGCTTCATAAAATACAAAAACATAATTAAGTTCAAGGGGCTTAACTAGAACTTTACCTCATTTTTTGGCTAACAAAGTTAAAAATGACAAAAAAATGTGTTTCCAGTCAAGAATGAGACGTATACGGTGTACAACGTAATGGCGACAGAGTAAAAAAACTTAATGGCCAAAAAAGAGAAAGGTTTGATAAAAATGGTAAAAGTAAAGTGCATGGTAGAATCAGGGCGACTTGTCATATTGATTAGGTGGACTTATACAAAAAATAACAGTACAGTTTGGGAAAATGAATTTAAACAACTGACATCACTAGTTTCCCAATTCAAACTTAAGATGTTTGGATAGCTGTGTATATGTATATCCTATTTCTTTTTTGAAATGTTGTGGGTGTATGTATCACATAATTAAGTTAGGTCCTCGTATACAAGATCAATTCAAGATAATGAGATCTTTTTCTATCAGATAGGAAGGATTGTAACACAAAATATAATTTTAAGTAATTACCCCATAGATCATATATCTATCGATATGAAGAAGAAAACATGTAACAAATGCGATTCTTATTTGTACAAATTGTACTTTGAACTTGGAACAAGCATGAAGAAAGTAACGATACTTCTTTATCTTTTGACTCATTCTTATTTGTACAAATTGTACTTTGAACTTGGAACAAGCATGAAGAAAGTAACGATACTTCTTTATCTTTTTAGTTGTTCTGTCTGATCGGTCGATCAAGATCTTTGGTCTCTACTCGGACCCCATGCTGGGATCACTTCAATTATAGACTCGTTGAGAATGATTCGGATATAGTTCACTACCTATTATAAGTAGAAGACACTCTAGTGGGATCTTCCGGACAGAAAAAGATTGCGATTGGTTTGATAATGATCGAGTTACATTACTTCTTCGGTCCGAACTGAGGAATCCCTTAGATATGATTCAAAATGATCTTATTATATCTTTGAGATTTCTTTATGAAAAATATACATTTGAAAAACATAATTACCAGTCTTATTGTAAAACATAATTACCAATCTTATATTTTACGATATTTCTTTTGTGTTTCTTCTTTTGTTTCAGTGAAAGATATGGTTTTGATCGAATAAAGTTTTTTGACTGTAGTAGTTTGCATAGTCTCTCATTGTTTTCGAGGAGAAAAAATATAATTATGACATCTGAGGATTGAAAAAACATGATTCCGTATCTAGAGTCGAGCTAGAGGTAGTTGTTGTGTTTTTAAACTTATGGTAGCACAATGGAAATTCAATTAAGACGGCCACAGTGGTCAAAGAAACGTATTTCCATCAGTTAGACTAACACTTAATATTTTTTTCTTGAGTTGGACAGTAATCTTCAAAACTAGTTAAGGACCAATGGTATGATATACTATATTTATCTATTACTATTATAATTAAATATATTTTTATAAATTTTAATTATGCGTACAATTTTCTTACTTGTTTTAAATTTTAAGATTAATTTAATTATTTAATATATATATATATATATATTATATGTTGATGTAATGTAATTTTGTAAGAATCCTTAAATATCTAGTTTTCTGAAGTTGTGATAAAGTTAATCTAATTTTTGTACATATGTTTCGAACAATGGAAATTCAATTAAGATGGCCACAACTGGTCAAAGAAACTTACTTCCATCAGTTAGACTAACACTTATTTTTTTTTTTCTTGAGTTGGACATTAATCTTCAACACTGGTTAAGGACCAATGGTATGATATACTCTATTTATCTATTACTAATATAACAAAATATATTTTACAAATTTTAGTTATACCAATAATTTTCTTATTTGTTTTAATTTTTAAGATTAATTAATTATTATATATATATATTATATGTTGTCTAATGAAATTTTAAAAATTATAGTGCTTAATTCCTATATCATACTTGGAAATTTAATTTAAAATATATTGAAACACTCACCTATTTGTTTATCAATAATTAGTATATTATTAATATTGTTAGACATTAATTTTTAATCAACATAATTTATGTAATTAGCGTAAATATATTACTATAAATTATATGTTCTTCTATTGATTATCTATCTATATACTATATAATAACGACACCGAATGTCTGAAATAGTAACTTTAGTTTTTCAGTTTAATCCACATTTTCCATTTTAGAGTTTAATTTTATTTAATATATTTAATTGATGATTATAATATTAACTGATTAATATACATCTAATTATATTGCTAGTGATGTTATTAATGGCGCTAGAAATTAATTGTGGAGGATTTTAATATAATTTGTGCAATGATTAATATTCATCTAATTATATTGTTAATGATGTTAGAAATTAATTATATACGATTATGATGATTCGTGTAATCACCATATATTACTCAATTCAATTTAGTAAATTACTCAATTCAATTTATGAATAAATTGATTAATTTCATTGATTAATTTCATTGATTAATATATATGTATGCACGAACTATGCTCAATCTGCATCTAGAGTATTTTCGGATCTTGCTATTTCTTGTCCGAACAAATAGGTTTATCGATGATTTAGTGTTATGTCCCGGTCTTTAGATGATATTTTCATAGCAAATGTCATATGGCTTTTGACAAATCTTGTTCCCTTTTTGTATAATGTTCTTATTTGCTTGTTTATTTGTTTTTAATGTATATGATTTTCGTCAGCATGCCCTTATTTTTTACCCTCATACTGTGATTGGTTCCTAGTTCTCATTCTAGAGTTAGTTCCTCCTATAACCATCCCCTAACTAACTCAACTAACTCTAGAATGAGAACTAGGAACCAATCTACACCCTCAATTACACAAAATCCAACGGTATAAAATTTCACAAAATCCAATGGCATGCATAAAGTAATTTAAACAGAATTTGTATTTAACACTCATTAATCTAATATTCTGATCTATTTTATGCGTATAAGGACATAAATGTACTTTTGTACGCATAATTAACGCGACGTGGACGTGTTGTAATATCCCACTAAGAATTAAAGGCTAATTACGATATTTAAATTTGTAAATTAAGGTTTTTTTACAATTATAGTATTGTGTATTTTGCTTTCATTAGTTTGAGTGTATAGTACAATGAAAAAATAATTGAATTAGTAATTTATCGAATAATGATTTCGATTAATTACATAGAAGTAATAATTCTATTTTATATTCACTAAAGATTGTGAATTAAGGAATATAAATATATAAAGTGTTTCACTAAGAATTGTGAATTAAGGAATAGAATTTTATAAAAAGTAGTATTTTAACGCCGATTGAGTATCGATAGTTAAAATTTCGTAAAATTTTCTAAGCAACGAAGCTTAGAATTAAATTCCATTATAAATGGAATAAATTAATAAAGTGATTACGACTTTATTACGACCATTTTGAGATGAGTCGATAATTAACGTTTTGAGACGTTTCAAACGTTAACGTTTAGAGATGAATAGAAAAATGAGTTTAATGATCAAGGAATTATAGTATTTAAATTCCTATGATTATTATATGTAATTAGAGTATTATTTAGCATTAAGATAATGCTAGAACATTAAGGATTTATTTTTGGACAAGTTTAGAATTTTCGAAAACCCTAATTCGAAAATTTGGGTTTTCACACATGAAATGATTCTAATAATTTTTCCTATGATATAAATTATCATCTAAGACATATATTATGATATATATCTATAATTAGCATGAAAAATCAAATTTTAGCACTTAAGAATTTGAAATAGCCGTGAGCTATTTGTGAAGCATCAAGTTCACGTCAAATTTGGTGCTTGCATTTGCTATGTTGTGATTAAATCATGCAAGTGATATATAGTGTATACATTAACCAAGTTGAATCAAGTGGATACATAGGTTGGTTACAACCGTGTATTTTGGCTCCCAATTGAAGAAAGAAGCTTTGACACTCCTCTTAATTCATGATGTATTCTTACATTTGGGATAGAGTGTAGGATATTTATATACATGCATGAATCAAGACAAAACAATTAAATTACTCCTCTTGAAACACAAGAGTGCCGATGGCACTTGTTCAACAAAGAGGATTCAAATTGAATTGTTCAAGAAACAATTTGTGTAAGAGAATACTTACTAACATGATGTATGCATGATGAGTCATAGAATAAATTTTGTGTCTTCTTTGTGAGAGAGTGAGAGTGCCGACGGCACTTGTTCAATAAAGTGAGAATCAAATTGTTTATTTCAAAAATAATGTGTAAGACATAGTAACTATAGGTGATGTATTCATGTATGAGTCACAAAGCTTTATTGAAAAGGCTTCCAAATTGGATTTGTGAGCCTTGACCGAGAGTGAGAGAGAGATGTGAGAAAGTGTAGATGTTTGTTCCATTTAATTAATTAATGATGAGACATAAAGAAAACTATTATCTTGCTTTGTGGTATGTGTGGGTACCGTGGGATTATAGAGAGAACTAGAAGGCATTAGTTGTTTATTCATTTAAGTGTTATTAGGTGATAGACAAACATAACAAATCCTCTCCCCTTTCAAATACACACTGCCGTGAGAAATGAGATAGGAGAGGCTTGGGAGTGTTCTTCCTTTTCTTCCCCAAACCTTTATATAAAATCCTTCGCATCAAAAAAAATCGACAACGGTTAAAAGGTTAGAAATCGAACGACCTTTAATTATACGTTAAGATTTTCATTTTCTAACGGTTCGATTTTATTATACAAGCTTATGTTCTTAGTGCTATAATTATTAGAAATCATGCTAACATGTTTGGTTGTTCATTAATAATGTTTAATATGGTGTCTATGCTTCATATATGATGAATTGATAGCAAGCTAAGCATATGAAGTTTATAAGTGTTGATCGAAAATTCTAAGGATTATGTTGATAATGGATTTATGTTATGTATTAGCTAAGGAGTTCATAGTGAATATTTGAGAATTTTTAAACATCACATGCTATATCTTTGTAAATGACCGAAAATGCATAAGAATTTTAAGTTGATGAACAAATTTTATTTAAGTAATGTTATAGCATAAAATTGATCTAGAACATTAAATTAGTACCATGTGAATTTACTAGCAATTTTTGCAAATGTTTGCTCAAAAATTTCTCAAGAAACCGTGACCTACATAGGTTGAAATATTGATGATTTAGTTGATATTGATGAATATTATGATGTATTAGTGTTACATGATAGTATTTGAGCATTGTATAATTTAATTAGAATTGTAGGAAAATGTTTGGTAATTTTTGGAGTAAAATTTGAGAGCTATAAGCTATAGGAAATTGATGTTCAATTTTCCTATAGCTAATGTTAACACATATTAATAGAGTTTATCGAGAGCATATATATATATTTGCATATTAAGAAATTATGAAATTTTATAAACATGAAAAATCGAGTTATATTAAATAATTGAAATGAAAAATAATGTTTAATGAATAAGATAAAGAAATCGATTGAAAATCGATTTATATTGAAATTAGATATTAAATATGTGAATTATTGAAGAATTTATTAAGAAAAGTCAAAATTGTTGACTTTTAAATTAACGTATGAAATACGTTCGATAAATACACTAATACGTGTAAAACGTATTAAATTTATAATAAAGTCTCTTTGGTGAGAAAAGATTTCATAATTGAAATCTTTATATCGAAAAACGTTAGAATACGTTGAACGTTTAACCTAAAAGGTTAAAATGAAATAATTGAACATATCTCGACTCTATCGAAGTACGAGAAATATTTAGTTAAGATACGCGATTGGACGACGTATTGAATTCGTTAAGGAATTCAAATGATATTAGTATAAGTTATCAAAGTTTATTTTAAACTTTGAAAATCTCGAAAAACATGACAGACGTACTGAAATCGTTTTTACGTAAAGGTGAGACGCGGATGCGATCGTTGGCGTAAAAGAAAAACGAATTAAGAAAGCTTACGTACCAGGTGGGCTTCTTTTCTTATCCTCAAGGATAAAACGCTCTATTTATGATGCTTTCTTTGAAATGAAAAGTAATTATTTATGATGCTCTCTTTTGAGAAATGATTATGAAATGTTTATGAAATTACCTGCCCAAAATATTTATGTTTTATGTATGTATCCTATCCATGAATGAATGAATGATGAATGTTGTTGGGTCGCTCCCGACTTATGAATGAAATCGAATTCGGATCCTATCGGAAGGCTTATACCAGCTAGGATTAACGTGTACACCTAATGGTATTGTGTCTTTGTAAGGACAATTCACGGCGGTCACGTGACGTAGAGGAGGCCTCCTTCTACGGCGTAAATGTTAATGTTATGATGAGATAAAGGGATATGGATCATACATACAAGGAAAATGTCTCACAGCAGACGAATGTTTATGAAAATGATGAAAAGTTTAGTAAGCTCAAGGCCTTTTAATCAAAACCCTTGTGTCTTACCATGATGGGCGAGTAATTTAAAGATGATAAAATGTTTTGGCATAAGTCCACCGAGTGCATTATTTGTACTCAACCCCGCATATTTGTTTTAAATGTGCGATTGAGTGGTGATGCGATGGAGCGATGTTGAGCAATTAGGAATGTTGTCATTTGAAAAGTTATGCCTTGATAGTACATCGTCATATGTACATATCACATGTTTTCATTGCAAAGAACATAAGTTATGTAGTAAAGTCCAAAAACATACTTGATTTATGCATTACAGTTTAATGTTAAATGGTCTCATTGTTTATTCATCCCTGTTTAGAGTAATAATCCCTGCTAAATCGTACTTAGGATTTAGGGGTCATTCTGAGTGGTATCAGAGCGGTTCGCTCTTTGAACCCAAAATCTCTTTTAAGGTTAAGTCTAGATTGAGTCACTAGACTTCTAAAGGTCAGCTGACAATACTCAACACTCCATCACATCAAGCTCAACCGAAATGAGGTAAATGATTCCTTTTCAAATTTTTGAAAATGAAAAGTTGAAAGAGAAAAAGGATCGAGATGATTCTTCAAAAAGGAATGAAAGATGTGAAAGGTGAATGATATGAAATAGAAGTTATGAATAATGTTGAGAATGTAAGTTATGCAAAGTGATCAAGTTAGAAATGAATGCTTATGATTGATAATGGGCATAAAGTGCCAACGATGAAATATTGAATTTGCAAAATTCAATTATGGCATGCTTACAAGCAAGTATGTTATGAAATTGAACAAAATGTTCAAGTTTTCATAACCAAATTCGTTCAAATTTCAAGATTATGTATAATGAATGAATATGCTTGAAATGAACGTGAATGGCCAAAGTTGGAATGATGAATTCTTCGAAATTCAAAGAAATGTGCATGTATGAATGAACTAAGTTTTTATTATTTGAAACTTTAGTTTCAAATCTCAAGATTTATTATGACAAATGATGTGTCATCTCAAGAAAAACATAGACGATATAAGAAGCATGATCACGTATTGCGAAAGAACATAGAAGTACGAACTTCATTCCCTTACAAGAACAAAAGAACGACTTCGACTTCGGCATGTGCGACTCGATTACGACTTCGGCATGTGCGACCTCGACTTCGACCTCGGCATGTGCAACTTCGACCTCGGCATGTGCGACTTCCACCTCGGCATGTGCAACCTCGACTTCGACCTCGGGATGTGCGACTTCGACCTCGACATTTGCGACTTCCACCTCGGCATGTGCAACCTCGACTTCGACCTCGGCATGTGCGACTTTAACCTCGGCATGTGCGACCTCGACTTCGACCTCGGCATGTGCGACTTCGACCTCGGCATGTGCGACCTCGACTTCGACCTCGGCATGTGCGACCTCGACTTCAATTTCGGCATGTGCGATCTCGACTTCCACTTCGGCATGTGCGACTGTCGACTTTGACTTTGGAAATATATAACATCGATTTTGGCATCGTCGACCTTGGTAGCCTGTACTACCTCGGCATCGGTAACGGCATGCACGACCTTGGCGTCGGCATCGCTTACGATCTCGGCGCGAGCGAGCGAATTTTTCTGCACTGCGGTGATTTTGTTTTGACCCGTTCTCCTTCGTGTGAACTCCGATTTACGCACGATTTTCGCCTGCGTACTCCTAACACACTGAAATTCGTTTATTATGAAGGACTGAACCCCTGTTTCCTTCTCCAGAATTCATGAGAGTCTGTTGAAAGTTAGTTTGTGGGTTATATAGAACCAGAACCTTATAGTATGATAAGAGTCTTAGAATGTGCTAGAAGGTAAGATTTCCAGTAATACAAGTACAGCCATGACGTACATGAGAACCTTTGTTGATGACCTATTACGAGTATACAAGGTTTCAAATTATATTCATTACCCAATTTCTGTCATTGAGTTTAACTCTATGACCTAGTTCCACTTGAGAAATCATTTGAATTTCTCACTTTTTCTGAAGAAAATTTACAACCTGAAATCTTATAAAGTATCCTTTGAAACCAAACCTTGTGTGACTGAGAAAATAATTGTGACGGGTCTGGCCAGCCCATATGACCAAAGAAATCTCAGTAGTCGTCATTCTGGTCTTCGGACCTTAGATCCCAATTATTCAGTCCAAAGAGCATATCGATTCAATCATTAAAAAGATGTTAATTTGATTTGTGAGACAGTACCTCTTGTAAGTAGTCGTGATAATTTCTCCTCGATTCTTGAACCATCAAGTATGATGAATGTTGACTTACCTTGTCACCTAAGTGCGAATTAGTAAAGCGATAAACATCAGGCATAATATAGGTTGACTTATTTCAGTCACCTAAAAGTTTCAGACCAGTAAAGTGATAGACATCAAGAAATTATGATGTAAAGAAAATCTCGATGAGACGAGATATTTTCCCTATGATACACATGGAAGTGATGACCCTTGATGGGATTTACAAAGATTGATAACAGTGAAGTTATACCTTCATATGATATTATGATAATAAAGTATGAATAAGATACTCTTTAGCATTGAATGCAAGAGTAAAAGTAAAGAAAAGTATATGATATCCGTGGGATATAATTTCCCCTCACCATGTCATAACGAGAGAGAGATTACAACTTATCTTTAAGATAGTTGTTTGTCCCTAAACCCTCGTTAGTAGGTTGGACATGTTTAAAAGAATGAAAATGCATACAAGATATTCTTTTCAAAGAATATATATATAAATGAATGATAGCATCTCAAAAAAATAGATCTCTCGCTTTATACCTCAATCAATGAGATTATGCTTGAGCATAATCGATTCCAAGTAATTGAGACTTGGCTAAACAAACGATAATGAGATTGAGGAATCATAATCCTTGAGATTGTGTGAACGACTAGGATAGCCCTAGTTGTAAATCAAGTATGGAGAAAATATCTCCAAAGCCAAGACATGGTAATAAGATGCTTGGAATTTAAGTCATGGTGTACGAATGTACTACCTCACCAAGCCATACGACAATAATGACGGTTCTAACCCTGAGTGTGAAAACCGAAGTATAATGAAAGTAATATTACTTTCAGAGACCATGTTCAAGAAAAAGGACAAAAGTCAGGAATAGCTGAAGAAACTGTGAGCTATACAATTATAAGATAGCCCACGACATAATATAAGCTTAAGAGAAATATGACTTCGATAAATAAGGATTTCCCTTGAAAAGAGTTAAAGTAAGGATATATGAGAAATATATTCCTAAGATCGATAAAGTGAAAAAGGGAATTGAATCATTCATACTGAACTAGGAATGAATGATAGTGATAGAGACATGACGATCTCTACGATAAGATTTAATTATCGAAATATCAATATCAAGGAATAGGTTGATGTAGACCTAACCACGAATGCTATTGGTAAAAGCATAAGCATGCGATACCGAGAAGTATAGAGTGAATGAGGCAATGAAGGCCATAGCAAGGGAACATAATGTCCCAATGGAAAGGACAATTAATGACATATGAAATATATGTTTACTTGAATAGACGGGAACACCGTAGACCAAAGCCTCTATTTCACACCGAAAACTGATCGAACAAAACCAAGAAGGCCTGATAGGTATGAGAAAGATTTCTCGAAATACCTATAATATTTTCTTTACCTATAATAGTTTGTTCGATATAGGTGCTTCATGTTCTAACATCGCACAAGTATGTGCAGACACGATAGAACCCAATTCGGGATAAACGAATCAAGAAATGAAAATTTCTTCACCTATTTGAGAAATATGGCCGTCGCAGGTGTTGCTCAAGCTTAGAATTGAACCTAGGATCGCCTAAGGTTCTATCCAATTATTTGAATCATTATATCTATGTGGAACGTAGATATAATTCTAGAGACAAGAAGTTTCGGAGATGGCTGTCATTCACGTGATTAGTGACCTGGGCTAGTCTCTTCGTTAGAGATTTTACGCGACATGATATTAGTACCCACTATTTGCGTATGCGAATAAATTTTGAACGATATACGACTAAAGGTGTAAAACGTAAAATGAGTGATAAGATAAGTGTCATGAGTCGTGACGTAAGTTGTCTACGAGTTATATATGCCTTAAAGTGTTTAATTCTTTAAGAGATCCTTCTTGTTTAAAATTCCCTCTATTGCTTTGATTTAAGTCTGACTTATCTAGAAATATCTGTTTACAGATGGCAGGAAAAGGGAGTATTACGGGTAAGAGGATAACCACAAGCCCTACAAGCTTAGAACTCACACAGGCGTATCGGCTCTTTTATTATAAACTGGGCATGAATTTAGGACAGTTTTTGGAGGAATTTCTGCACCTTTGGAAGGATGCTCGTAACTATGGAGTTACGGATGAGGATGGTATCCAAAGGCTTATTCGTCGTTTGCCAACAGACTGGCAAAATTTTGCAAAAGAAGTATCAAGAGAATATCTTCTGCATGTAGAAAATTCCAAGACTTGGGCAGACTTACCAGGATTTGTCAACCGGCTCAAGTATACATATTATGCGTATGGAACGGCACCGATGAGCACTTGTCCTGGTCCCCGACAAGTTTCACAGCATTATATAAAGGAATGGTTGTACCCTGATCTTCCAAACGCCACCCCACGTCCTGTGCCGTCAATTATACCTGAAAGGGATGAGAATGGCCAAAGGATAGGATCTTACCGCCCTCGCGGACTAGGAGAATTACCACTACCAACTCAACCATACTTTCTGATAAAAGTAACACAAACTTACGGTATTGAAGAAGAAGCAGGAGCACTTGACCCCCGGCTCTCGAAGGAGATAGATCATCGAGGTATGAAACAAAGCGCACACGGAGAAAGGCAAGTTTCCAAATGAGGAGTACGATTCCGATGAAGGCCACTCAGAGACGTAGAATCCTATGATAACATGAGACTTATATGTAGATAGTGAATCATGTATAAATGGTATGGTTAGAATGTGTAAAATAAACGTAAGTTGGAATATTTTGTGAATATGTTGAAGTGGTGTCAAAATTTTGGATGTAAAAAGGGCTAGACGCCATGTAATTAGTTGGCTTGATAGACCGACCCTCGTAATTAATGTATGGAAAGTCCTCATTGAGGCATTTTGATGAAAAATATTATATGGTTTTTATAGAAAGGTATCTGATGTACGAAAACGAATTGTTCCGAATAAGATATGGTTACTATGAGATTATAGTCATGCCAGTCGGACAAGCTAGTACACCAGCCCTGTTCATGAACCTCAAAAATCGAGTGTTCCACACATATTTAGACAATTTTGTCTTAATCCTTGTGAATAATGTTCTTATCCATACGAAGAATGAGAAAGAACATAAAGAACGTCGAAGGACTGTCTTACGACTTTTAAGAGCCGGGCAAATTTTGCCAAGTACAGTATTGTGAATTTCGGCTTAAAGGAGAAATATTCCTCAGGCACATAGTGTCTTTTGAAGAAATCAATGTAGATCTGGCAAAGGATAAAGCAATTAAGAATGAAAGTCGTCAATGACCTAAAATGAGATCAGGAATTTCTTAGATTAATTGACTACTATCAGAGAGCCATTGAGAACTCTCTAAAGTAGCAAGGCCGATAACATAGCTACCCCAAAAAGGAATCAAATTTACAAGGATTAATAAAAGAAAGGCTATGTATTAATATGAGAAAGAAAATAGCTTACGCATCACAATGACTTCGGCTACATGAATAGAAATTCCCAACTCACGACTTGAATTAGTAACGATAATAAGTACCAAAGTCTTTGAGACATCACTCCTATGACAATAAGTTAAGAACCCGTTACAAATTACAAAAGTTTAAATTAATTCTTCGAGCAAAGACATTTGAATACGGGATAGAAAAGATGGCTCGAATCAGTAAAAGATTACAATTGTGATAAATGATCACCTACGGACGGTTAACGTAGAATCTAATGCCCTAAGTTATAAAATTCAGTCTAAATTATGGTGTGTCCTGATGGAAAAGGAAAACTCATTGGAGAGTTTAAGAAAATGAGAACAGAAATAGTTGGACAATCAGGGACGAGCGTAAGTTGTTTTCTCCCACTCAAGGTGACATATGACTAAAGGAAAAGGATGATAAACGAAAAGAGAAAGGATGAAAATGGGAATAAAATACGAATTAAGATAAGGGATGAAGAGCTGAAGGATTTTTAAGAAGCACTGGACAATATCATATTGTCTAAAGAAAGGGATATATATATATATATTTCAAACAATAATAAGCTTAGAAAAGAAATCATGAATGAAGCTCATGACCCTTCTCATACCGCCCAACCAGGCAGCATTAAGAGATATTATGATTTACGAGAAAAGTTAGATAGTAAGGAATAAAATGAGATATAACCATACTGTCGAACAGTGTCTCGGTTATCAACAAGTGAAGGCATTGTATCAATGACCTTATAAGAGATTATAATCTCTAGAGATACACGAATGAAAATGGAATGACATAGCAATTGATTTTATGACGGGTTCTGCCAAATTCATAAAGAAGTAACACTGCTATATGGGTAGCAGTGGATTGACTCACCAAATATGTTCATCTCTGCCTATTCAGATGACTCGTAGATCCGATAAGTTAGCTTAGTCGTACATAAAAGAAATCGTATATTTACAGAGGATACTCAAAACCTATCGTTTTGGATAGAGACTCCAAGTTATCCCTAGATTTTGAACTAACTCACAAAAAGGAGTTAAACACGATATTGAACCTTAACATAAATGTCCACTCACAGATAGATGGACCGTTAAGAAGGACAATATGGACGTTTAAGCATACGATAGAACATTAATGTTAAATCAAGGTACAAGTGGGAACGTATTGTACCACTTGTTAAGTTAACGTACGACCATAGCTGTCAAGCAACGATCAATATAGCCTTATGAGGCATTATGCGGAAAGAAATATCGATCACCACTTTATTGTAATAAAGTAGGTGAGAGAAAGTATAAGGTCCTGACAATGTGAATGAAATGATTAAGATATCTGCCAAGTGAGGCAAAGAATAAGAAAAGCTCAGGACAGACAAAAGTCTTACGCTGATACGCGTAGATCTGAACTGCATCTTTAAATGCGGAAATAAAGTTTCTTAAGATTTCTCCATCGAGAGAATTTATAAAGATTCAGATACAAGAATGTTTAGATCACGTTTTATAGGACCTTACGAGCTCCTAATAATGATAGGCCTAGTAGCCTATAGATTGGTACTTCCACCAAATTAGGGAATGTACGAAATGTTATCCACGTGTCACAGTTAAGGAAATACGAAAATGACCCAAATCATGTGATCCGCCATAATGACGTGATCCTTAACTCAAATATGAGTTGTGATGAAAATCTACGACTATTTGATTGTAAGATTCGACGATTAAGAATCAAGTTTGGGTCTTTAATGAA
Organism: Salvia rosmarinus; assembly: GCA_036937905.1. NCBI lineage: Eukaryota > Viridiplantae > Streptophyta > Magnoliopsida > Lamiales > Lamiaceae > Salvia > Salvia rosmarinus. The sequence continues at coordinate 65,895 of JAODLM010000841.1, forward strand.
AGTCCAATGAAGGAATAATGGACAAAAAGAAATCACGTGGAAAATTTAAGATATTAAGATGCAAAAATATCCCATACTTTATGAGGAATGAAAATTTCGGGACGAAATTTCTTTTAAGGGGGGTAGAATGTAATATCCCGAAGAATTAAAGGCCTAATTACGATATTTAAATTCGTAAATTAAGGTTTTGCCGAAATAATTGAATTAGTAATTTATCGAATAATGATTTCGATTAATTACGAAGTAATGAATTCCTATTTTATATTCACTAAGGATTGTGAATTAAGGAATATAAATATATAAAGTGTTTCGGCAGTAGTATTTTAACGTCGATTGAGTATCGATAGTTAAAATTTCGTAAAATTTTCTAAGCAACAAAGCTTAGAATTAAATTCCATTATAAATGGAATAAATTAATAAAGTGATTACGACTTTATTACGACCATTTTGAGATGAGTCGATAATTAACGTTTTGAGACGTTTCAAACGTTAACGTTTAGAGATGAATAGAAAAATGAGTTTAATGATCAAGGAATTATAGTATTTAAATTCCTATGATTATTATATGTAATTAGAGTATTATTTAGCATTAAGATAATGCTAGAAAATTAAGGATTTATTTTTGGACAAGTTTAGAATTTTCGAAAACCCTAATTCGAAAATTTGGGTTTTCACACATGAAATGATTCTAATAATTTTTCCTATGATATAAATTATCATCTAAGACATATATTATGATATATATCTATAATTAGCATGAAAAATCAAATTTTAGCACTTAAGAATTTGAAATAGCCGTGAGCTATTTGTGAAGCATCAAGTTCACGTCAAATTTGGTGCTTGCATTTTCTATGTTGTGATTAAATCATGCAAGTGATATATAGTGTATACATTAACCAAGTTGAATCAAGTGGATACATGGGTTTGTTACAACCGTGTATTTTGGCTCCCAATTGATGAAAGAAGCTTTGACACTCCTCTTAATTCATGATGTATTCTTACATTTGGGATAGAGTGTAGGATATTTATATACATGCATGAATCAAGACAAAACAATTAAATTACTCCTCTTGAAACACAAGAGTGCCGATGGCACTTGTTCAACAAAGAGGATTCAAATTGAATTGTTCAAGAAACAATTTGTGTAAGAGAATACTTACTAACATGATGTATGCATGATGAGTCATAGAATAAATTTTGTGTCTTCTTTGTGAGAGAGTGAGAGTGTCGTTGCACTTGTTCAATAAAGTGAGAATCAAATTGTTTATTTCAAAAATAATGTGTAAGACATAGTAACTATAGGTGATGTATTCATGTATGAGTCACAAAGCTTTATTGAAAAGGCTTCCAAATCGATTTGTGAGCCTTGACCGAGTGAGAGAGATGTGAGAAAGTGTAGATGTTTGTTCCATTTAATTAATTAATGATGAGACATAAAGAAAACTATTATCTTGCTTTGTGGTATGTGTGGGTACCGTGGGATTATAGAGAGAACTAGAAGGCATTAGTTGTTTATTCATTTAAGTGTTATTAGGTGATAGACAAACATAACAAATCCTCTCCCCTTTCAAATACACACTGCCGTGAGAAATGAGATAGGAGAGGCTTGGGAGTGTTCTTCCTTTTCTTCCCCAAACCTTTATATAAAATCCTTGGCATCAAAAAAAATCGACAACGATTAAAAGGTTAGAAATCGAACGATCTTTAATTATACGTTAAGATTTTCATTTTCTAACGGTTCGATTTTATTATACAAGCTTATGTTCTTAGTGCTATAATTATTAGAAATCATGCTAACATGTTTGGTTGTTCATTAATAATGTTTAATATGGTGTCTATGCTTCATATATGATGAATTGATAGCAAGCTAAGCATATGAAGTTTATAAGTGTTGATCGAAAATTCTAAGGATTATGTTGATAATGGATTTATGTTATGTATTAGCTAAGGAGTTCATAGTGAATATTTGAGAATTTTAAACATCACATGCTATATCTTTGTAAATGACCGAAAATGCATAAGAATTTTAAGTTGATGAACAAATTTTATTTAAGTAATGTTATAGCATAAAATTGATCTAGAACATTAAATTAGTACCATGTGAATTTACTAACAATTTTGCAAATGTTTGCTCAAAATTTCTCAAGAAACCGTGAGCTACATAGGTTGAAATATTGATGATTTAGTTGATATTGATGAATATTATGATGTATTAGTGTTACATGATAGTATTTGAGCATTGTATAATTTAATTAGAATTTTAGGAAAATGTTTGGTAATTTTGGAGTAAAATTTGAGAGCTATAAGCTATAGGAAATTGATGTTCAATTTTCCTATAGCTAATGATTAACTATATGAATTTAGAAGAATTTTTGGAAGAATATTAATAGAGTTTATCGATTTGATTTTAAATCCGAAAATAAAATATATGTCTACAGAATTTTAGACATATTAAGAAATTATGAAAAGAAATCGATATGAAAATCGATTTATATTGAAATTAGATATTAAATATGTGAATTAATGAAGAATTTATTAAGAAAAGTCAAAATTGTCGATTTTTTAAATTAACGTATGAAATAACGAAATTAATCGATAAATACACTAATACGTCGTATAACGTGAAAAATTAAATTTATAATAAAGTCTCTTTGGTGAGAAAAGATTTCATAATTGAAATCTTTATATCGAAAAACGTTAGAATACGTTGAACGTTTAACCTAAAAGGTTAAAATGAAATAATTGAACATATCTCGACTCTATCGAAGTACGAGAAATGTTTAGTTAAGATACGTGATTGGACGACGTATTGAATTCGTTAAGGAATTCAAATGATATTAGTATAAGTTATCAAAGTTTATTTTAAACTTTGAAAATCTCGAAAAACATGACAGACGTACTGAAATCATTTTTACGTAAAGGTGAGACGCGGATGCGATCGTTGGCGTAAAAGGAAAACGAATTAAGAAAGCTTACGTACCAGGTGGGCTTCTTTTCTTATCCTCAAGGATAAAACGCTCTATTTATGATGCTTTCTTTGAAATGAAAAGTAATTATTTATGATGCTCTCTTTTGAGAAATGATTATGAAATGTTTATGAAATTACCTGCCCAAAATATTTATGTTTTATGTATGTATCCTATCCATGAATGAATGAATGATGAATGTTGTTGGGTCGCTCCCGACTTATGAATGAATTCGAATTCGGATCCTATCTTGGGAAGGCTTATACAGCTAGGATTAACGTGTACACCTAATGGTGATTGTGTCTTTGTAAGGACAATTCACGGCGGTCACAATGACGTAGAGGAGGCCTCCTTCTACGGCGTAAATGTTAATGTTATGATGAGATAAAGGGATATGGATCATACATACAAGAAAAATGTCTGCAGCAGGCGAATGTTTATGAAAATGATGAAAAGTTTAGTAAGCTCAAGGCCTTTTAATCAAAACCCTGTGTCTTACCATGATGGGCGAGTAATTAAAAGATGATAAAATGTTTTGGCATAAGTCCACCGAGTGCATTATTTGTACTCACCGCATATTTGTTTTAAATGTGCGATTGAGTGGTGATGCGATGGAGCGGTGTTGAGCAATTAGGAATGTTGTCATGTTTTGAAAAGTTATGCCTTGATAGTACATCGTCATATGTACATATCACATGTTTTCATTGCAAAGAACATAAGTTATGTAGTAAAGTCCAAAACATACTTGATTTATGCATTACGTTTAATGTTAAATGGTCTCATTGTTTATTCATCCTGTTTAGAGTAATAATCCTCGCTAAATCGTACTTAGGATTTTGAACATCGGTTGGTTGTTTTACGGGTGCATTACATTATCGAAAGTTATTTACATGTACAATACTATGTTTTATGCATGCTAGTTGTATTGTTGAATAATGAATAATACTTATTATATCAACATTATGTTGTTGGTTGTTTAATGTAAGTGTGAACATTTGTGCATTACATATTACTATATATATGCATCAATATGATAATTATGTGCACACTCTTAATTGTTCTACATATCAATAACTATATTAACTTCTGTGTATGGTTCATATTTTTTTGCATACAATAGATGGATAAAAAGAAACAGATTGTAGATTTGAGTAAGTTTTTCTTCATATTTTTTAACATTCGCAATTTATCTCAGATTGAACTATATCTGAATGTTGTTATATTACGTAAACACAACATGCCCGTGATAAAGATACGAAGAATACAACAATTGTTAGATCTATTCAAGACAGAGAAATTAGAATGAAAGGTATTGTACATGTTATGAAATTTTAGTTTCCCATACTTATGTAATATTCATCTAACACAATAAATTATATTTGTAATGTTATTTTGTATTTGCAAAGAAGTTTATATTTCAACGATATCTAAAGGTAACATTTCTCTAATGTTTGTTTAGTCATTTTATTATTATATAAGACATTGCGGGAATATATCCTATGCATTTAATTGAATAAATAAGTTTCATATATTTTTCAGAAAAGGGAGAAGCAGTTAACACTGGTACCATAAAGGAAAAATTGGCAACGACTGTGATAAATGTAGACACACATACAAATGATGCACAAGTTGTATCAATTATGCCAGGTAATCTAAATTAAATATTAAAAATTTCTGATTTATACACATAAAGTTATGTGATAAAATATTATAATATATGATTCATTGTTTTTGTATAATAATTAATATCGTCTATTGTCTATTGCAGCTGGTAGATTACTAAGGTCAAGAACTGCATCAAAAGGACCATCTGGCCTTTTAAAACTAAAGAATAAACTTTCAGGAAGTGGTATGTGTATGATTGTGCTTACCATATAATTTTATGCTTTATTGTAATTTTTAATACATTTTACTATGCATCGTGATCAAAGGATTTTTAAACTACATACAATCCTGAAATTCATAAATATCGAATACAATTGCATATTTTTTTTTAAAACATCATAAATAGTTTTAAACAATACAGACAATTGTTGTTTTAAAAGCATATTTTCTAAAATATAATGCATAGATATTGTATATAACTTGCATATGGACATATTATGTTTAGAAATAGGTATGGGTGAAAACACAACCATGATTGGGAAACGAACTAGGATAGCGACAAGGTACAAGCTGAAACTCAAGGTACAAATGAACTTATATTATCGTATTGTACATGATGTGAAAAATTATGCATTTTTAAATGTGTTTTATATATTTAGAATTAAATGTATACAAGACAATATATGAAATTATTATTCATACTCAATCTTGTTATTGTTCATATAATATTGAATTTTTACATGTTTTGATTTTCAACATCATGAAATATAGACAAATTGTATGCGTATTTATTCACACCAAGGTGTCGGCATGCATATAGTTGTCTATTACTATGCACATTGAATGCTATGTTTATGCATGGCACCTTTAATTATTATTTACCTTGTTTTTATAATGTACATTGCTCAATACATATATACATGCTTGATTGTTATTATTGTGCAAATATCATTTTATTGTTATGCACGTTTCATGATAAAACAAGTAAATGTTAGATTAGTAATCTTTTATACATATTTAATGTTATGTTTATGCACGGATTGTTTAATTGTGATGAATCTTTATTTCTTTATGTACATTTGATCATAAAATATATGTATCTTAATGTTATCATATGCACATTTTATGTTATATTTATGCACATATGAAATGTTAGTAAATATTGGGAAAAAATTTAAATTTTTCATGTTATTTTAATTTCATGCATGTTGTTTTTTCTAAATATATTGAGATTATATTATTTATATGTTTTCTTGTTTTTGTTTAAAGTAGACAATTTAACACATCGGTGATCAAGGATGTTGGTTAGTGTTGATGATTACGGTATGATTTCATATGTAAATCACTTTATTAAAAAAAATCAACTATACATCTTAACAGTTGTGCATATTTAATATTTTTATTTAGTACCTGGAAACTCACCTCTGGAAAAGAAAACTAAACCGACACAAAAAGAAAAAGGGAAATATGTTGCTGATGCAGGTAATACTCATATATTGCATTAGTTTATGTTACTTAAAACAAGTACTAAATTAGTTAATGCATATTACCCATATCTAACTTTGTTTAATAAACCTCCCGATGTTTAGTTTTATGAATGCATTTTTATGCACGCTAGCTTTTATTGTTTTGCATATTGTTTATTATTATTATGCTTCGCATATGTTTTTTAAAATTATGTAATATATAGACACTATCAATTATATGGTTATGGACACCGTATATTTTGTTTATACACATTGTATGATATTCAATGTTATGTTTATGCACTGCAAGTTTAATTATGAAGTACCTTGATTTTTTTATGTACCTGTAATATTCCAAAGAAACGAATATACGATTACGGTATTCTAAACCCGTAATTAGGGTTTTGCCAGATATTATCTTTTACGACATCGAATCTTGTGATTTCGATACGATATCGTTATAACGATTCTTTTTATAATTCACTAAGGATTGTGAATTAAAGGATTGAAATATTACGAAATGATTCATCAATATATTTTTAACGTCAAACGCGATCGAACGTCGACTTTTCGTGAAATTTTCGAAAGTGAAGCTTGGAATTAATTTCCATCTTAATTCCTTTATTAAATGGAATATATTTATTTAGTAAGTATGAACTTACTGCGACTATTTTGAGATGAGTCGATTTTGAACGTTTTGAGACGTTTTGAACGTCAACGTCTAAAGACGTTATGAAAAATGAGTTTAATGCTCGGGAAATTATAATAATTAATTTCCTATTATTATTTTATATAATTACAACATTAATGATTATTAAAATCAATAATTGAGTTATAAAACTCGATAATTCCAACTAATGGAATTCGAAAACCCTAGTTTTGCAAACTATGGTTTTAACACATGAAATGATACTATTAAATTATCCTATGGTATCTAAACTTTATAATATGATATATATGAATAAGATTAAGCATTTAATCAGGTTTTTGAACCATAAAACTCGATAGCTTCAATTATATAAATTTCGAAGCCTTGAATTCGAAATTAGGGTTTTTAATGCTTGAAATGTGTAATAATTTTATCCTATGCTATTATTTAATATCTAAATCATATATTATGATATGTTTGATCGAAATGTGCATGAGTATCAATAATAGGTGTGATTTACATTTTATTTCCTATTTTCTCATTTTATTATCGGTATTTTCGAAATTATGTTTATGTGATGATTTAATTATTTTTATGGCATGTATTATATATCTATGACCTATACTATGATATATACATGTATTATGTGTAACAAGAAAATTAAATCAGCCATTTAAACCCCCATGCGCCGATCTCCCTCTTCCCCAACAAGCATGCACTCCACCTATTTTCTACCCAATGCATGACTTAGCTTTTTGCTTAGCCTAATCATCACTATGATCTTCATCATTGGCATCAGATGTTTGCCCATTTTCCTGCTGAAAATCGAGAGAGAGAGAGAGGCATATTGTAGCAAGACTCTTCACTTCTCTCATACTCACTCATTTCAAACCTCTCCCAACAATTAACACTCTCTCAACACCCCATTTCTCCCCCATTTTCTGCCTGAAAACCGAGAGCACTCCCTCTCATTTCTAAAATTTTTCTTCTTCCATTTTCATCTCTATTCATTCACCAAGGTGATACCATACCATATCCTTGTGATACTATACCCTTCTCAAGGTAATACTAAGACCATAGCACCGATTTCCTTCTCCTTGTACTCAAGAAAATCGAAAACTGTTTTATATATATGTGTGTGTTTCGAAAGTTTTATGTATGTTTATATATGTGTTTAAATGTTCATGAGCATGAGCTATGGTTATGTCTATGTTCTTATTGATTTTTATTCCCAAAAATATAAGCATGAACATGAGATGTTGTATATGAAATGTTTGTAAGGATTTAACTTGTATATTCATAATTTTCGAAACCATAGTATATGTTATATTTGTTTTCAAAAATTTTATAAAATATTCCTATAAGGACCGAATGCTTCTTAGTGTGTTCTAAGAATGTATTATTGATCTATGTTATAATTTAAGACTATGGTATTGATTTAGAAATTTTTGGAAAACCCTAGCCTAAAATGTTGTTAATACCGTGAGCCATTCATGAATGTACCTTAGTGTATAAATTTTATTTCAAGCTTGTAATAACATATTAGTGCTTTAGAACCTTGGTTATATGTTCTATGATTTGATTAGAATTTTTGAAAACCAATTGCTATTTTTTTAAAAATTAACGTGAGCTTATAACTTCATAGGTTGATGTATGATTTTATTTTTGAACATGCAATGGTGTTTTAATGCTTTAGTATATTATTTATGCATTGTGTGAAATTATTAGAATTTTTGGAAATCAACTACTATTTTAAATCAAATAAGCCGTGAGCTTTGTGCTCTTGAAGGTGATGATTTAATTAGTTTTGATAAATATTATGATTTTATATTACTATACTATAGTGTATAAACATAGTATATAATTGTTGAATTTTTGAAAATCAAATACATTTGAATCCAAAAGTTCGAGAGCTATTGAGCTCCATATGGTGATGATTCAAATGTTTTTGGTTGATGTTATGATGTTACAATGTTATAATATAATGTTTAATGATGTTGGAATTTATTTAGAATTTTTAGAATTTATTTGCTAATTATTCGGTAATTATCAAGTATTACCGTGAATAATTGCTATATATTATTAAATGAATGGTTATGATGAACTATAGGTTATATTGGTGATGTATATTGATGTTGGGATATTATACTAAGTATATATCAATTTTGGGAATTTTTGGATAATTATTCCCTATTTATTTGAAATTACCGTAAATGTATATATGTATATATATAAATAAATAGCAAATAATACCATATGAATTTTATAAATTCATATTCTGGACCATAGTGTATAATAATACACTATATTAATTTAGAAATTTTTTCAAAAGTCATTTGACATTTTTAAATTAATTATCGAGTTTTCGATAATTAATAAGGATTTTAAATCCTTTTTAAAACAGTTTATTAATGAAATAATTGCTAAATTAATATTCTGGACAGAATTTAATTTTACAAAATTTTATAGACATAGATTGATATGTTTGAGACGAACGTTCATTTTATAACGTTTAAAAACCAAAATACGCTTTTTATTTATAAAAAGGGTTTTTAAAATGCGAAAATATGTATAAGTCCTCGATTTACGAGGTAAATCGAAAAATAGGACTTTACGTTTTCAAATCGATCGAATTCGATTTATAAAACAAAATAGTAAGAATTTACTATTTTAAAAGTCAAAATCGTTGACTTTGTTGACCAGTGTTGACTTCGTTGACTTTTCAAGTCAAACGTACGAATATACGTTTATAAATACGTCAGTACGCGTAAGATATACTAATTGAGTATGATACCTCATTAGTAAGAAAAGATTTCCCAAAAGAAATCCATATATCGAAAACGCGTTATATCGTTGAACGTATCTCGAGAGCGAGAACAAGTCAATCGTATACGTGTTAGAGACGTATTCAATTCACTAGGAATTCAGTCTACATCGATATGAAATATCAAAGTTTATCATAGCTTTTGAAAGTCTCGAGACTTGAGCGACGATCTAAAGCCTCGCTTTTTCGTAAGCGTGTGGGCAAACGCAATGACGGATTTTGACGAACGAACGAACCTAGACTTTTACAACGAACCATAGTCCGGATGGGCTTCTTATCTTCAAAATGTGGGCCTTTTCTTACCCCACTAAAACATGACTTTCTTGTTATTTCAAATGAGTTTATTTCAAAGACTTATCCTACAACTGTTTAACAAATGTTTTCTTGCATTACACCGCCAAAATATTTCGTTTTGTGTATGGATCCTATCTCGTTATGCCCGGGTAGGGCGTGGAGATAGTTGGAACTATTATATCAATTGTTGTGGTAGCACCCAACCTTTTTAATGTCGGGTCTGTGTCGGATGATAAATGCCAGCTAGGATTCGTGAAGGTTGGAACTATCTGTTGTGTTAACATATGCTTGCAGATATTGTGTGTTTGACGGGATTACGGTCGGTCACGGCGTAGACGGGAGGCCTCCTCTCGACGCTTATTTATTATTATGTATTGTTGACTATGAGATACGGACCATACACACAAGAAAATGCTCGCGGCTATGTTTATTTAACTAAAATAATTTGGTAAGCACAAGACATTTTAACTAAAACCCTCGTGACTTACCCGATATTGGCGTAATTCAAATTCTATCAAATGTTTTCGGCATGAGTCCACCGAGTGCAATTTCTTGTACTTAGCCCCGCATGTTTGTTTTAAATGTGCGAGTTGAGCTCGATGGTGATGATGGGGATGTGTTGAGAGTCCGGTGTCCTCGACCGATTTTCTTCAATTTTTGGTTATACTCAATGCATATCGTCATATATGTATTCACACACTTTCCGCCGCTATACCGAACTCCTTTATTTATGCTTTATGTTTACAAACTATCGAGGTCCATCGGATCGGGGCAAGTTTTGGGGTCAGATGGCTCAAACCTTTTCAAAAACATTATAACATCACCTCATATTCTCGCTCAAACATGTTAGTTTATTTTATGCATCTTTATCTTACCCATAACCCTAAAATACTACTCCTAGTATTAGTCGCCTCAGTCCGGGTTGGTCCGGAGTGGGTCGTGATGTAAGTGGTATCGAGCATTTTTGCTCTTTGTAAACCCAAACCTTGTATTCTAAGTCTAGATCGAGTCATTGGACTTCTAGAAACCCACCGACCCTCTCAACACTCCATCACATCGAGCTCAACCGGGAATAAGGTAACTGCATTTCTTTCTCAAACTCATGAAATGGAAAATTTCTGCATGATGAGCAAGTTAGAAGAACTTTTTGAGAAATTTTATGATTATGAAAAATTTTGAAGTTGAGCAAGAAAATTTTTCCAAAATTTTTTGAATTGAACCAATACAATTGCTCAAGTATCGAGTTGAATGATCAACATGGAACAAATGAATCCATTATTGAATATGTATATGAGTTGATCATGACTGTCTTTTGAAATCATACTTCCAAATTTGCAAATAAAACTTTACTTTCCGACTTTCAAAATTTTAATTATGATAAACGATATGTTATCATGAGACGAACTTAGACTCTAAGGAGCATGCTCACGTATCGTGAAAGAACATAGAAGTATGAACTTCTTTTCCTTATGCGAACAAAAGAACGATAGGAAGAATGAAAGTGACGATACCCTTGAGCACGGACGACGAAAGACGAGCGAGAAGGATGAACGAGGACGACCTCAACCTTAAAGCTGAACGACGTCGGCACTTCATCATCACTTTGACACGAGTGAGCAGCAACACGAATCACGACATGGACGTCACTTACGGCTTCAGGATGTTCAGCCTCGACTTAAGAACCCGAAGATGATAGACGTATTACGTCGACATACGTCTCGATTTACAATTTGGCACGATCGCGCAAATTTCCTGCACTGCGCAGTAAATTTGTTTTAGCTAGATCTCCCTCGTTAGGACTCCGATTTACGCATGGTTTTCACCTACGTACTCCTAACGCACTGATCTTCATTTGTTATGAAGAACAGAATCCCTAATTCTGTCTCCAGAATACGATAGAGTCTGTTGAACTCTAGCTTAAGTGTTTGATATAAGACAAGGATCTCGTAGCGTATATTAAGATATCATTAGCGTATATGTTATACGTTTGGGTAAGACTAAGAAGGTAAATTGTGGTAGGTATTGTACATTATGATGTTGCCTACCTTATAGAATTGTTAGTTCTAGCCTAGTTGCTTCTCGTTATGCTATCCTTTCTGTTTTGAGATAACGATAGTTGACTTACGTTAGTTTTAACCGTGGCAGATGGAGGAGATGCGCTATATCGCTAGGAGGAGGGTAGGACCTCATGCCCCACCCGAGGAGCTGATGCGCACTTATAGGGAATGTTGGATGTCGCCGGGAAGACCTAGGTGAGTTTGCGCGTACCTACCGGTTGTGGAGGAACGCCTGAGCCCATGGCGCAACCGATCACGATGGCATCAAGAGACTCTAGCTATACTCCCTTGTACAGGATGGTTATGCTCGAGAGGTATCAGGAGACTACATCTATCGCATTCCCGAGGCTATGATTTGATTGGGATCCGCCTGTGTTCGTGAGTCACCCAACTTACGTATAAGATTCACTGAGCCGCACCTATGGGACCCTATCTCCTCCACGGGAGTACACTTGGCGTGATGAGTCGCCAGAGTGGTCTGACCTTGAGGTTCCGAGCAGGTTGATCGAGTGATACCCCTCGCATCGGATGGACGAGGCGGGAAGACGAGGTAGATAGGGCGCACGACGCCTAGAGCCTGGGAGAGCCCGCCTTGCCACCAGCAGTTTTGGACACCGGTCGTCCGCCGCTACCGCCTACCACTGCGTCCGATCCATCACCACCAAGACGAAGAGCCCTTCCACCGACGGTATGGATGAGAGTATTAGATACCTTCCCTGGATATGACCCGACCCGAGTATGCTACAGTCCGATCCGCCACAACTACGACTTGTACGGCGCGGATAACTTTGGACCCCTGCGCGACATACCGATGATGGAAGCCAGCGGTGCAGGACCATCCAGGGTACGACCTCGTGAGGACGATTCGGATGGGGAAGACGACTCCGAAGAGGAGGAAGACCCTGAGGAAGACGCGGAGTAGGGAGGAAACTCGTGAAGACGTTAGGCGATGTTTTAATTAGGATCTGTTTTGTTATGACTAGCATGTGTGCTAGCTTTCCCTTTTATTTCAGTACCATGATCCTAGGACTTGGATTTTTTTTCTTTTGGCCATGTGGGCCCGAAACCTTGCTATTTCTATTTTCTATGATTCTCGATGTTGGACATCTTGTTTTTGACAAACCTTGGTTATCTATCTACATATATTTTTGACCCAAGTGGGGCCTTTTTGGTAACAATTGTCTATGCTATGGATGAGTTGTGTTACTTTTATATCGCTTTAAGAAGAAGCTATGAAAACCTTATGTTGTTAAGTTGTAAGCGTTTAGTAATTAACGATGGTATGTTTTATATAGCGAGAATGCTCCCAGAAGAAACCCGAAGAGAACCCAGAGGTCGAGGAAGACCTAGAGGAGGGTAGAATCCCGAGCAAGAACCTGAGGATAATCCCCAACCACCACCTCCACCTCAACCCGATCGCAGGATCAAGAACTATTTTGAGGCAAACCCTCCTGCTTTTAACGGAAGGGAGCCGGAAGAAGCCGAACAATGGGTTAGGGCCATCGAACGGATTTTTACCTTTTTAAGATGCACGGCACAGGAAAGGCTGTCGTGTGTTACCTTCCAGCTGATCGGACCAGCTGACTTCTGGTGGGAGGCCAGAAAGAAGACTTTTTCAGCTGAACAGCTCGAGGAATTCTCGTGGGAGGATTTCAAGAGGAACAGATGAAAAGTACATTCCTAAAAGCTATAGGGGAAAAGAGGCGGGAGTTTTCCGCTAAAACAAGAAAATTATCTCAGAATCGACTATGATCGCACTTTCTGCGAGATGTCGAGATATGCGCCAGATCTGGTGGACACCGACTTGAAAATGTCGGAAAAGTTCAGGTCAGGGCTAAGAATGGAGATACGCATGTCTCTTGCCAGCCACGGAGACCTATCTTACACCGAAGCTCTCGCACGAGCTTTGGATATTGAGGCGGCCATGACCGAGAATAAGTCGGTGTCGTCTCAGACACACGGTAATTTGGACAAGGGAAAAGGGAACTGGGACCCCAACCGCGGGAATAACAACCGCGGAAACTATGGAGAAGCAAGTCACAAGGCGTGGTAAGGAAACCTGGCGCGAGTTAGGACAAAGTCGGAAGAGAGCAGCTTATGCTCCACCGGCAAGGGGACCACAGGAACAGTCAAGGGCACCTCAATGCCCTAGATGCCATAGAGCACACAAGGGTGTGTGCACGGCAAACGTGGTAAGCTGTTACAAGTGCGGGGCCAACGGGCATTACGCCAACAATTGCCCAGTGTCACGTTCGGATATAAGGCCGAACCAACCGGGCAATGCTCAGCCACTAAGGGCTATACAGCTTCAACCCCAGCCGCCGCAGCAGTTCCAACCCCAACCCCGCAACTCCAGTGGCAACAACCCCAGCCTCAACAACAACTCCAACAGCCGCCACAATGGCAAAGACATGGAAGACAAATTCATGACGCAAGATGGCGCCACCGCTCCAACAAAGCAGAGGCGGCAACCACCGCGCGCTAACGCCAAGAATGGCAAGCGAAAGCGGCAAAGAACCGCCAATCAGCGGGACGGCGCCCGTCGGCCTCTCACCGGCTCGGGCGAGCTCACGCCCGCCGAGGAGGCAGAGCAGAACAAAACCAAGGAAACTTGGCGGTATGGGAGTTCTACTCAACCTACATTATAGTATTGTTCGACACGGGTGCTTCGCATTCTTTTATTGCAAAATCATGCGAGAAATCTTGGGCCTTAGGTGCGAAAGGTCAAGCCGAGGATATGAGAATCTCATCGCCTATAGGAGGATTATGGACCGTTACCCACTTTTGCTCGAACCTAGAGTTGACATTAGGATCACTTAAGGTTACGCTAACGACCTAAACATAATACCCATGGATGATGTAGACATAATCCTCGGAATGGATCGGTTAGCTAAGAATCATTCCACGATTCTCGTGAAGGAAAGGAAAATTTCGTTTCACTTTCACGGACAAGAAGCTACGCATTTCCACGGATCGGCATGGGAGGAGAATTCGATAGTATCGACACTACAAGCTAGGAGGATGATGAACCGAAGGGATGCCATGCATTCCTTGTTAATTTAAACGACGAGGATAAACCCAAGCGGGTAGAAGACATTGAAGTTGTCAGGAATTTTTGGACGTGTTTCGAAAATCTACGGGACTACCTCCCGATGAGACAACTAGAGTTTACCATCGACTTGGAGCCAGGATCAGCCCCAAAGGTCGGGCGGGCGCCTATAGGATGGCCCCAAAGGAGCTAGAAGAGTGAAAATCCAAATCCAAGAACTTTTGGATCTAGGATTCATTAGGCCGAGTGTTTCACCTTGGGGGCTTTGTTTTGTTTGTTAAGAAAAGGATGGTTCTTTGAGGATGTGCATCGATTATAGGGAGCTAAATAAGATGACACTAAAGAACAAATACCCTTTACCCGAATTGATGACTGTTTGATCAATTGCGAGGAATGGTGTATTCTCTAAAATTGATCTTAAGTCGGGATACCATCGGCTGAAAATACGGTCTAAGGATGTACCTAAGGCGCATTCGAACCGATATGGCCACTATGAATTCATAGTTATGCCATCCGGATTAACCAATGCACCGGCCGTATTCATGGACCTCATGAAGCAGTATTCCATCCATTTACGGATAAATTTGTTTTGGTCTTCATAGATGATATCCTTATTTACTCAAAGAATGAAGAGGATCATAAGGAACATCTACGAACGGTTTTGCAAACCTTGAGAATGAAAGACTCTTTGCTAAGTTTAGCAAATGTGAGTTTTGGTGAAGGAAGTTATGTTCCTTGGACACATCGTGTCTGTGAAGGTATAAAAGTAGATCCAAACAAAGTAGAGGCCGTGCAGAATGGAAATCACCAAAGACTCAAGACGAATTAGAAGTTTCCTAGGATTAGTGGCTACTATAGGAGATTCATCGAAGGATTCTCCAAGATTGCAAGGCCAATAACCCGCCTACTCGGAAGGAATCAAGTTCAATTGGACTGAGGAGTGCGAGACGAGTTTTCAAATACTCAAAGAAAAATTGACCAGTGCACCAGTTCTAGCAGTCCCCGAAGCGGACAAGGGGTACGTGGTCTATACAGACGCATCTAAGACTGGACTGGGTTGTGTTTTGATGCAAGAAGGAAAAGTGATAGCTTATGCATCCCGACAACTCGGACCCACGAGTGAACTACCTGACCCACGATTTGGAATTAGCAATTGTAGTTCATGCCCTAAAATTTGGAGACACCATCTCATGGGGTGAGATGTGAGATCTTCACGGACCACAAAAGTTTGAAGTATTTCTTGAACAACGAGATCGAATATGAGACAAAGAAGATGGCTAGAATTAGTAAAAGACTACGACTCGTGGTATTAACTATCACCCGGCAAAGCGAATGTAGAGTCGACGCCTGAGTCGTAAAGAGCCATACCGAGTTAGGATGTCTCTTTATACAAGAGGAAAAACTCGTTGAAGAGTTTGGTAGAATGAAGATTGAGTGGTTGAACCACCCAGACAATTGTGAGTCATGTCGCTACGCCACACCGACATCGATCTAAGAAAAGAATTGTCGAGGACAAAGGATGGAGGAAAAGTTGGAAAAGATCCGAGAAAGACTAAGGTCTGAAGGATTCAAGAATTTCCAAGAGGCGCCGGATAACGCCTTATTGTTTGAAGGTAGGATATGCGTTCCTGACGACGCGGAGCTCGAGCGAAATCGTGAGTGAGGCTCACGATCGCCTACACCGCCCGCCCAGCGGTACTAAGATGTACTGGGACCTGAAGGAAAAATTTTGGTGGGAAGGCATGAAACGAGACATAGCTTCTTTCATAGAACGCTGTCTTGTTTGCCAACAAGTGAAGGCACTACACCAACGTCCCTACGGGAAGTTACAACCGTTGGAAATCCCTGAATGGAAGTGGGACGATATAACGATGGATTCGTTACAAGCTTACCCAAATCAAAAGAGAAACACAGCCATATGGGTAATTGTGGATAGACTTACCAAGAGTGCTCACTTTCTACCTATTCAAAGCACTTATGGATCCGATAAGTTGGCGGTATGACGTTAAAGAAATTGTGCGACTACATGGAGTGCCAAAATCTATTACCTACGATCGAGACTCCAAGTTCACATCCAGATTTTGGATTAGCTTGCGAGAACGGGTACAGATTAAACTTCAAGACAAGATTCCACCCACAAACCGATGGACGATCGGAGAGAACGATCCAAACGCTAGAAGATATGCTTAGAACCGTAATTTTGGATCGAGGTGCAAAATGGGAAGATATTTTACCTCTGATTGAGTTTGCCTAAAACAATAGCTACCAAGCGACGATCGACATGGCCCCATACGAAGCCTTGTATGGCAAGAAGTGTAGATCACCACTTTATTGGGATGAAGTCGGTGAAAGAAAAGTTATAGGGCCTGATGCAGTGAACGAAATGATCGAGATCGTCCGACAAATTAGGATGAGAATCAAAGAGGCTCAAGATAGACAAAAATCTTACGCCGATACGCGTAGATCCGAGCTACAATTTGAGGGTGGAGACAAAGTATTTCTTAAGGTCTCTCCATCGAGAGGATTGTCGTTTTGCACCGAAGGAAAGCTTAGACCCCGTTTGATAGGACCTTATGAGATCCTAGAAAGGATAGGTCCAGTAGCTTATAGGTTGGCTCTTCCGCCAAACCTAGGAAATGTCCATAATGTTTTTCACGTCTCACAATTACGAAAATACGTTCACGACCCAAAGCACGTGATTCACCAAGACGACGTGATCCTCGGGCGGACATGAGCTATAAGGAAGAACCCGCAGCCATACTTGACCACAAAGTTCAAAGAACTACGAGCAAGTCGATCCGTTAGTCAAAGTCTTGTGGAGACACCACGGACGAAGAAGCCACGTGGGCGCTTGAAGAAGCGATGAGGAAAAATACCCGATCTATTCTTCTAGAGGTATACAAATTTCGGGACGAAATTTTTCGTAAGGGTGGAATGTAATATTCAAAAAGCGAATATACGATTATGGTATTCTAAACCGTAATTAGGGTTTTGCCGTATATTATCTTTTACGACATCGAATCTTGTGATTTCGATACGATATCGTTATAACGAATTCCTTTTATAATTCACTAAGGATTGTGAATTAAAGGATTGAAATATTACGAAATGATTCGTCGATATATTTTTAACGTCAAACGCAGATCGAACGTCGACTTTTCGTGAAATTTTCGGCGGTGAAGCTTGGAATTAATTTCCATCTTAATTCCTTTATTAAATGGAATATATTTATTTAGTAAGTATGAACTTCTGCGACTATTTTGAGATGAGTCGATTTTGAGCGCTTTGAGGCGTTTTGAGCGTGAACGTCTGTAGGCGTTATGAAAATGAGTTTAATGCTCGGAAATTATAATAATTAATTTCCTATTATTATTTTATATAATTAGAGCATTAATGATTATTAAAATCAATAATTGAGTTATAAAACTCGATAATTCCAACTAATGGAATTCGGAAACCCTAGTTTTGCAAACTATGGTTTTAACACATGAAATGATACTATTAAATTATCCTATGGTATCTAAACTTTATAATATGATATATATGAATAAGATTAAGCATTTAATCAGGTTTTTGAACCATAAAACTCGATAGCTTCAATTATATAAATTTCGAAGCCTTGAATTCGAAATTAGGATTTTTAATGCTTGAAATGTGTAATAATTTTATCC
Organism: Salvia rosmarinus; assembly: GCA_036937905.1. Lineage (NCBI taxonomy): Eukaryota > Viridiplantae > Streptophyta > Magnoliopsida > Lamiales > Lamiaceae > Salvia > Salvia rosmarinus. The sequence continues at coordinate 84,476 of JAODLM010000841.1, forward strand.
TATGCTATTATTTAATATTTAAATCATATATTATGATATGTTTGATCGAAATGTGCATGAGTATCAATAATAGGTGTGATTTACATTTTATTTCCTATTTTCTCATTTTATTATCGGTATTTTCGAAATTATGTTTATGTGATGATTTAATTATTTTTATGGCATGTATTATATATCTATGACCTATACTATGATATATACATGTATTATGTGTAACAAGAAAATTAAATCAGCCATTTAAATGTAATATCCCGAAGAATTAAATGCCTAATTACGATTTTTAAATTCGTAAATTAGGATTTCGCCGAAATAATAGAATTAGTAAATTATCGAATTATGATTTCGAATAATTACGACAGAACAAATTCCTATTTTATATTCACAAAGAATTGTGAATTAAGGAATAGAAGTTATAAAGTGTTTCGGCAGTAAAATTTTAACGTCGATTGAGTATCGATAGTTAAAATTTTGAGAAATTTTCTAAGCAACGAAGCTTAGAATTAAATTCCATATTAAATGGAATAAATTAATAAAATAACTACGACTTTATTACGACCATTTTGAGATGAGTCGATAGTTAACGTTTTGAGACGTTTCAAACGTTAACGTTTAGAGATAAATAGAAAGATGAGATTAATGATCAAGGAATTACGATTTAAATTCCTATGATTATTTTATGTAATTAGAGTATTATTTAGCATTAAAAATGCTAGAACATTAAGAATTAATTATTGAACAATGTATTAATTTTGAAAACCCTAATTGAAAATTTGGGTTTTCTTGAATAAAATAATACCAATAATTTTTCCTATGATATAATTTATCATCTAAGACATACACTATGATATATATCTATAATTAGCATGAAAATAAAATATGTATCAATTATCTGATGAAAATGCCGTGAACATGTGTGAGTGTAACATGATTTACGTATGATTTGTGCATGGATTACTATGTTATGTGATTAAATGATTCAAGTGGGATATATTGTACACTCTTACCAAGTAAAGTAAGTGATGAAATCAAGTGGATGCTTGGCTTTGTTTGGAACCGTGTATTTGGCCTCCAATTTGAGGAAAGAATATATTTTGCTTCTTTCAAAATGTGTAGAGATAGTATAAAACAAAATTTAGTAACTCCTCCCTTTTGTTTTGCAAAGTGCCGTCACTTTTGTGAGCTCCAAAGTCAAGTAATTGTATTGTTGAAAAAAAAATGTAAGTATACTTACTATGGTGACATAATAACATGGTGAGTCATAAAGCATAATTTGAAAGGCTTCAATTTGTTTTGTGAGTGAGAGTGACCGAGTGAGAGAGAGATGTGAGATTATAGGATTTTCTTTTTTAGACTTTAATTCATTTACTTACTTAAGTCTTGGACAAAGCAAACAAAGTCACTTATCCTCTCCAAACAAGAGAATACCGAGAGCAAAGTGAGAAAAAAGGGCCTTGAGTGTTCTTCATCTTTCATTCACAAAAGCTTGACCTAAAGCTTGATCATACAAAATGAAAGCCGTTAAAAAGGTTAGAAATCGAACGAGCTTCGATTATACATTAAGATTTGAATTTTTCGATGGTTTGATCTTATGTTATAAGCATGGTTCTTGATTAAGAAATGATGTTAGCATGTGATGTTGTGAATTAATAATGTATAGCATGATGAACTATAAGCATATTGATGATTTAAATAAAGCTAAGCATGTTATATTAATTATCTTATGATGATCGAAAATTGTAAGACTTGATTTAATGTTGGATTAATGATCTAAGATGTTATAGGAGCTTGTAGTGATTTATTGGAAATTTAAAAAAATCCTATGCTATATGATTCCATATTACCGAAAATGAAAGGAAAATGTAGTTTAATGTACAAATTTTATTTAAGTGTTATTATAGCATAATGTTGATCTATAGTATTAATTATGTATTACATGAATTTACTAAAATTTTTGGGATACATATGCTCAATTTGTACAAGGTGGCCGAGAGCTATGAGCTTTGATTTAAGCATGATTTAAGTTGATATTGATTAACATTATGATGTTGTATGGTTACATAATGATGTTTAAGCATAGTATAATTTTGTAGGATTTTTATAAAAATATTTGGTATGAGTTGATTGAAAACCGTGACTTATAGGAATAAAATAGGTGATGTCCAATTTTCCTATAGTTAATGTTAATACATATTAGTGATACTATGATAAAATAGTACACTATATGAATTTAGAAGAATTTTTGGAAGAAGAATGAAAAAAAAAAAAAAGAAGCTTAAAACCGTGAGTTTGTATATATATATTAAGGATTTTAAATCATTAATATCAAGAAAAATATTACATTATATGTCTAGAAATTAATTTAGACATATTAAGAATTTATGAAATTTTATAAACATAGAATACTATGTTTATGACGAAACGTTATATTAAATAACGTTAGAAATGAAAAATAATGTTTAAAGAATAAGTTAATTAATATTTAAGAAAAATATTAATGAAGTTTATCGATTTGCGTGAAAAATCGAAATTAAGACTTTATGAAAAGAAATCGATTGAAAATCGATTTATATTAATTAGATATTAAAATATGAATTATTAATGAATTTAATAAAGAAAAGTCAAAATGTTGACTTTTGAAATCAACGTATGAAATCGTTCGAAAAATACGCTAATACGTGTAAAACGTATTATTTATATAAGAAATCTCATTAGTGAGAAAGGTTTCATAATTGAAATCCTTGCATCGAAAAATGTAAATCGTTAAGCGTTTAACCCAAAAGGTTAAATGAAATAGTTGAACATATCTGAAGCACGAGAAATGTTTAGTTCAAAATCTGTGATTGAGCGGCGTATTGAATTAGTTAAGGAATTCAAATTATATTAGAATAAGTTATCAAAGTTTATTCTAAACTTTGAAAATCTCAACGTGACCACCAACGTATCGTTTTTACGTAAAGGTGTGAAGGCGTAGCGATGACTTGGCTGAGAAGAAGAATCGAAAATTTGACGATCGAGGAGTCCGGTGGGCTTTACTATACTCTTAAATGATAAAATGTGAACAAATGATTTTATTTACGATGCTTATATCAAGAAATGATGATCAAATGTTTATGAAATTACCTGCCAAAAATGTTTATGTTTTATGTATGTATCCTATCCATGAATGAATGAATGTGGTTGGGTCATTCCAACTTATGAATGAAATCGAATTCGGATCTATCTTGGGAAGGCTTATACAGCTAGGGTTAGCGTGTACACAAGAAAATAGTGATTTGTGGGGCTGTAAGGACAATGCACGGCGGCGGTCGCGGCGACGCAGAGGAGGCCTCTTCTACGACGCTATATTATAAAGTTATGATAAAAGGATAAGGATATGGATCATACATGCAATTAAAATGTTTGGTCAGGCGATGATGTTTATGAACTGATGAAAATGATTTAGTAAGCATAAGGCATTTCAAGTAAAACCCTTATGTCTTACCATGATGTGGCAGTGTAATTTAAATACGATAAAATGTTTTGGCATGAGTCCACTGAGTGCATTCTTGTACTCACCGCATGTTGTTTTAAATGTGCGAGTTGGTGATGATGATGATGATGGAGGTGTTGAGAAGTCGAACGCTTTTTGAATGTTAAGTTAGAAACCTTGGGTACACGTCGTAAATACGTGTATTCACATGCCTTCCGTGTTTGAACAATAGCCGCTTTTGAATATTATGCTTATGTACGAATGTTAATAGTTTAAGTCCTTGGATCGTTGGTATTCTTTTGGATCGATGGCTTTAGCTTTCCTTGTACATTGTGTTATTAATGTATATTATGGTTGAATTGTCTTATTGTGAGGGTTTTATGTCTTTGAAATGAGCTTTCATGAACCCCACCATCGCTTCTAGTATTAGTCCTCTTTAATCCGTCTTTAGGATTATGGGGCATTACATTAAACCCCCATGCGCGATCTCCTCTTTGACAAGCATGCACTCACTTTATTTTCTACCCAATGCATGACTTAGCTTTTTGCTTAGCCTAATCATCACTATGATCTTCGTCATTGGCATCGATTTTTCCATTTTCTGCTTGAAAATCGAGAGAGAGGCATATTGTAGCAAGACTCTTCACTTCTCTCATACTCACTCATTCAAACCTCTCCCAACAATTAACACCTCTCAACACCCCATTTCTCCCCGTTTTCGCTCGAAACCGAGAGCACTCCTCTCGTTTCTAAAATTTTCTTCTTCCATTTTCATCTCTATTCATTCACCAAGGTGATACCATACCATATCCTTGTGATACTATACCTTCTCAAGGTAATACTAAGACCATAGCACCGATTTCCTTCTCCTTGTACTCGAAAATCGAAAACTGTTTTATATATATGTGTGTGTTTGAAAGTTTTATGTATGTTTATATATGTGTTTAAATGTTCATGAGCATGAGCTATGGTTATGTCTATGTTCTTATTGATTTTTATTCCCAAAAATATAAGCATGAACATGAGATGTTGTATATGAAATGTTTGTAAGGATTTAACTTGTATATTCATAATTTTCGAAACCATAGTATATGTTATATATGTTTTCGAAAATTTTATAAAATATTCCTATAAGGACCGAATGCTTCTTAGTGTGTTCTAAGCATGTATTATTGATCTATGTTATGATTTAAGACTATGGTATTGATTTAGAAATTTTGGAAAACCACAGCCTAAAATGTTGTTATCCGTGAGCCATTCATGAATGTACCTTAGTGTATAAATTTTATTTCAAGCTTGTAATAACATTTTAGTGCTTTAGAACCTTGGTTATATGTTCTATGATTTGATTAAATTTTTGAAAACCAATTGCTATTTTTTAAAAATTACCGTGAGCTTATAACTTCATAGGTTGATGTATGATTTTATTTTGAACATCAATGGTGTTTTAATGCTTTAGTATATTATTTATGCATTGTGTGAAATTATTAAATTTTGGAAATCAATTACTATTTTAAATCAAATAAGCCGTGAGCTTTGTGCTCTTGAAGGTGATGATTTAATTAGTTTTGATAAATATTATGATGTTATATTACTATACTATAGTGTATAAACATAGTATATAATTGTTGGAATTTTGAAAATCAAATACATTTTGAATCAAAAGCCGAGAGCTATTGAGCTCCATATGGTGATGATTCAAATATTTTGGTTGATGTTATGATGTTACCTGTTATAATATAATGTTTAATGATGTTGGAATTTATTTAGAATTTTTAGAATTTATTTGCTAATTATTCGGTAATTATCAAGTATTACTAGTGAATAATTGCTATATATTATTAAATGAATGGTTATGATGAACTATAGGTTATATTGGTGATGTATATTGATGTTGGGATATTATACTAAGTATATATCAATTTTGGGAATTTTGGATAATTATTCCTATTTATTTGAAATTAGTAAATGTATATATGTATATATATAAATAAATAGCAAATAATACCATATGAATTTTATAAATTCATATTCTTGACCATAGTGTATAATAATGCACTATATTAATTTAGAAATTTTTCAAAAGTCATTTGACATTTTAAATTAATTATCGAGTTTTCGATAATTAATAAGGATTTTAAATCCTTTTTAAAAGCAGTTTATTAATGAAATAATTGCTAAATTAATATTCTGGACATAATTTAATTTTACAAAATTTTATAGACATAGATTGATATGTTTGAGACGAGCGTTCATTTTATAACGTTTAAAAACCAAAATCTGCTTTTTATTTATAAAAGGGTTTTTAAATCTTGAAAATATGTATAAGTCCTCGATTTACGAGGTAAATCGAAAAATAGGACTTTCGTTTTCAAATCGATCGAATTCGATTTATAAAACAAAATAGTAAGTTCTTATTTTAAAAGTCAAAATCGTTGACTTTGTTGACGATGTTGACTTCGTTGACTTTTCAAGTCAAGCGTGCGAATATCGTTTATAAATCGTCGATGCGGCGTAAGATATACTAATTGAGTATGATACCTCATTAGTAAGAAAAGATTTCCCAAAAGAAATCCATATATCGAAAACGTGCTTATCGTTGAGCGTATCTCGAGCGAAGAACAAGTCGATCGTATACGTGTTAGAGGCGTATTGAATTCACTAAGGAATTCGGTCTACATCGATATGAAATATCGAAGTTTATCATAGCTTTTGAAAGTCTCGAGAGACTTGAGCGGCGATACTAAAGCCTCGCCAGTAAAGGTGTGGGCAAACGAAGCGCGACGGGATTTTGACGAGCGAGCGAACTGGGACTTTTACAACGAACCATAGTCGGTGGGCTTTATCTTCAAAATGTGGGCCTTTTCTTACCCACTAAAACATGACTTCTTGTTATTTCAAATGAGTTTATTCTGAGACTTATCCTACAACCGCTTAACAAATGTTTCTTGCATTACCGCCAAAATATTTCGTTTTGTGTATGGATCCTATCTGTTATGCCGGGTAAAGTTGTGGAGATAGTTGGAACTATTATATCAATTGTTGTGGTAGCACCCAACCTTTTTAATGTCGGGTCTGTCTTGGGATGATAAATGCCCGCTAGGATTGGCGTGAAGGTTGGAACTATCTGTGTGTTAACATATGCTTGCAGAGAGTGATCGTCTGTGTCAGACGGGATTACGGACGGTCACGGCGTCGTAGACGGGAGGCCTCACTCTCGGCTTATTTATTTATTTATTATTATGTATTGTTGACTATGAGATACGGACCATACACACCAAGAAAATGCCGGCGGGCTATGTTCTGAACTAAAAATGATTTGGTAAGACAAGGCATTTTAACTAAAACCCTGTGACTTACCCGATATTGGCAACGTAATTCAAATTCTATCAAATGTTTTCGGCATGAGTCCACCGAGTGCAATTTCTTGTACTTAGCCTTGCATGTTTGTTTTAAATGTGCGGGTTGAGCTCGATGGTGATGATGGGGATGTGTTGAGGAGTCAGTGTCCTTGACCGATTTACTTGAATTTTTGGTTATACCTTGAATGCATATCGTCGTATATGTATTCACACACTTTCCGCGCTATACTCGAACTCCTTTATTTATGCTTTATGTTTACAAACTATCGAGGTCCATCGGATCGGGCGAGTTTTGGGGTCAGATGGCTAAACCTTTTCAAAAACATTATAACATCACCTCATATTCTACGCTTCAAACATGTTAGTTTATTTTATGCATCTTTATCTTACCCATGTAACCCTAAAATACTACTCCTAGTATTAGTCGCCTCCGGTCCGGGTTGGTCGGGAGTGGGGTCGTGTGATACCTTTCTCAATATATATATACATCTGAATACAATTATTTTGCACATTGAATTTATATTTATGCACATTTTTAATCAATTAATGTTAAAATATTTATCTTTTATGTATATTTAATGGTATGTTCTTCGCATCGCCACTTTTTAACTTGTATATAACTTCATTTCCCATGCAAATGTTATACTGCTGAGATATTGTTGTGTGCATGTCGCACATCTTCATTTTATTTATGCACGGTGAATATTTTATATGATATAATCTTATTGATATGATTTTTGGATTGATCATTCAATAGACAATATAACTCACGATGTGAGCAAAGATGTTGGAGTTGGCAATGATTATTCAGTAAGACTTCGGATGTGAAACTATTTTAATGCACACTTTATATTATGGATATGTTAATACCTTGTATATTATGTTTATTCATAATGTATATATTTTAATACACATAATATATTATGGATATGCACAATGTAAATTTAATACACTGTATGTCATTTTATTTATGCACAGTGTATATTTTTATATGATATAATCTTATTGATATGATTTTTTATGTTGTTCATTACAACAGACAATATAACTCATGATGTGAGCAAAGATGTTGGAGTTGGCAATGATGATTCTGGTAATACTTCAGATGTAAAACTATTTTAATGCACACTGTATATTATGGATATTTTAATTCACACTGTATATTATGTCTATGCATAATGTATATATTTTAATGCACACAGTATATTATGGCTATGCACAATGTATAAATTTTAATACACCTTGTATGTCATTTTATTTATGCACCGAGTATATTTTATATGATATAATCTTATTGATATGATTTTTATGTTGTTCATTACTGACAATATAACTCATGATGTGAGCAAAGATGTTGGAGTTGGCAATGATGATTACGGTAAGACTTGGAGTGAAACTATTTTAAATTTTATTTGAATATTATTCTATCTATGTCACACCGCTCTAATCCGAAGGATGATTAGAAGGCGGATCTTGGAGCAATGTTGAAAGCAAAACAATTGATAGAAATAATCAAAAGATTTCGAGAATAATATTTATCGAACTTGATAATCAAACCTTATTTACAAGGCAAAAACAATTCAACCCTTATTCACAAGGCAAAAGTCATATACAAATGTAAAGGCTATGAGTTCCTTTATGATGGGTTCGATAATTAGATGATACAATCTGTCACAATAACATACAAAATATTCGAGAATATGCAATGAAAGCATGTGAATGCATATATGACGATACGCACTGAGGTTCTTTCTTTCAAACATAATAAATACCAAAAGGCCCCCGACTACTCAACATCTCCGCTCCATCACCATCATCACTCAATCTGCATTTAAAACAAATATGCGGTGAGTACAAATAATGCACTCGATGGCTCATGCAAAATAATTTATCACAGTTTGAATTACTCGCCCATCACAAAGTAACACGAGGTTTTGATTTTAAATACTCGTGCTTACTAAATATTTTCTCGTCATTTTCAATAAATATCAACTTGCAAGCATTTTCCCGTATGTATGATCCACATCCACCACAATCAATCATTCACAACAATTCCTGCTTACTGGAGAGAGGCCTCGTCTCACGACGCCGTGACCGACCGAGCACCCTTCAAAGACACAAATACAAAATAATTAGTGCACAAAATCCGGGCCATCTCGGACGGGATCTGAATTCTCCATCATTCTTGGGGTACTTTGAGAATACGAATTCAAGCATGTCATAAAGTGGGGCTACCCAACATTATGCATCAACAATCATGTATTGGATACATACGTAAAACATAAACATTTTGGCGGTAATTAAATAAATCGGTTCATAATTATTTGCTTGCAATAAAACATCATAAATAAATTATTTGGTAAAATTCTACGGTTTGAGTATAGTAAAGCCCACCTTTACTTGAACTCGAATTTCACTATCGTGCTCTTCTTCCTCGTTATGAGTGAACTTCACGTCCCACCTTCGCAAAATGTACGTTTTAATGCGTTGGCACGCTTTCGAGATTTTCAAAGTTCATTCAACTTTGACAATTAAATTAATAATTAAGTTTGGGTGATTCTTTATCGTCTTGTCGTTGAAGCGACGCGTATATCAATAAAATAATTCTCGTATATCGAGAGGCGTAATATGATCTGGGCCTCATTTTAACCTTTAGGTTAAATAATTAGCGATAATAACGTTATTGATAAAGTGATTTCAATTATGAAATCTTTTCTCACAATTGAGATATTCGGATAAAAGTAATCGTTTTCACGTATTAGCGTATTTAATGAGCGTATTTAAATGCGTTAATTTGAAAGTCAACCATTTTGACTTTTCTTAATAAATTTTCAATAAAACATATTTTAATCAATATAAATCGATTTTCAATCGATTTCTTTTCATAAAGCTTTAATCTTGATTTTCACTAAATCGATAGACTTAATTAATATTTTCTTTCAATACTAATCTTTTAATGCATTAAGCATTATTTACGCTTCTAACGTTATTTAATATAACGTTCAGTAAACATAATATACTATGTTTAATAATTCTCGAAAATTTTAATATGTCTAAATTAATTTATAGACATATAATATATTATTTTCTTGATTAAAAGGATTTAAAATTCCTTATTCTCATTTATATAGCTCACGGCTATAACACATAAATTCTCGAACTTTGGTCCAAAATTCCTCTAAATTCATATAGTGTATTATTTTACACTATGATCATTAATATGCATTGATATCACTATAGAAAATTTGAACACCACCTATACCCATACCATAGGTCATTATTCTTAAAATTTCTCAAATAAATTCCTAAAATCTAATTAAATTATCTGAGGCCCCAACATTAATCTATAACATAATTATAATCTAAAGTTTAACATATGAAATTTCTACATTAAAGTATAATGTTCATGGTTTTGGTTTTCATCAACTATATACTAAACATTTTATTAAATTCAATTTAATCACACTATACTCATATACTATAGTATAGTACTAATATATCATAATATCAAATAATAACACAATATAAACCCTAGATCTTAACCTCCTAGGTCTCGGCTATTTTGAATAAAATAGCTATATATATCCAAAATTCTAATAAATTTCAACATCGCTAATTAATACCTAGATCAACAATATGCTATAATATCATTCAAATAAAATTTATACATCAAAGGTACCAACATAGCCATTTTCGCTATTTTGAAAATTATAGCAAATGGTTTCCAAAATTTCCAAATAATCATCATGCATTCCTACAACATTATCTATCACTAATCCATCATCAAAATTACTCCAAGCATTTTCGATCATCGAGAAAAATCACACAACATGCTTAGCTCTAGATACAAATCATTAATATCAACTCTAAGCATATGTAACATATTCTCTAAGCATATGGACATGCTAGCATAATTTTCACTAAATACACATGCTTGGAAAAATAATTTGAACCAATGGATTATTAAAAGCTTAGGTGTCACGACCCATTCCGGACCAACCCGGACCTGGAGGCGACTAATACTAGGAGTAGTATTTTAGGGGATTACGGGTAAAATAAAATGCATAAGAATAAACTAACATGCTTGAAGAGAATATAAGGTGATGTTATAATGTTTTTGAAAAGGTTTAGCCATCGGACCCCAAAACTTGGCACGATCCGATGGGCTAGATAGATCATAACATAAAACATAAATAAAGGAGTTCGAGTATAGCGGCGGGAAGTGTGTGAATACATATATGACGATATGCATTCAAGGTATAACCCAAACATTCAAGTAAATCGGCAAGGACACTAGACTCACTCAACACATCCCCCATCATCACCATCGAGCTCAACTGCGCATTTAAAACAAACATGCGGGGCTAAGTACAAGAAATTGTACTCGGTGGACTTATGCCGAAAACATTTGATAATATTTGGATTACATCGCCAATATCGAGTAAGTCGCGAGGTTTTAGTTAAAATGCCTTGTGCTTACCAAATCATTCGGTCAGTAAACATAGCCTGGCGAGGGCATTTTCTTGGTGTGTATGGTCCGTATCTCATAGTCACAATACATAATAATAAATAAATAAATAAGCGTCGAGAGGAGGCCTCCCATCTACGACGCCGTGACCGGCCGTAATCCGTCGGACCACGGTACCTCTGCAAGCATATGTTAACACAACATATAGTTCCAACCTTCACGCCAATCCTAGCTGGCATTTATCATCCCAAGACGGGACCGACATTAACAAGGTTGGGTGCTACCACAACAATTGATATAATAGTTCCAACCATCTCCACATTTCTACCGGGCATAACGGATAGGATCCATACACAAAACGAAATATTTTCGGGGTAATGCGATAAAACATTTGTTAAGCGGTTGTAGGATAAGTCTTTGTAAATAAACTCATTTGAAATAAGGTGAGTCACGTTTTAGTGGGGTAAGAAAAGGCCCACATTTAAAAGATAAAAGCCCACGGACTACGGTTCGTTGTAAAGTACTAGGTTCGATCGTTCGTCAAAATCCCGTCGTTGCGTTTGCGTCCACGCTTTACGAAAAGCGAGGCTTTGATGCGTCGCTCAAGTCTATCGAGACTCTCGAAAACTTAAGATAACTTTGATATTTCATATCGATATGAGACTGAATTCTTAGTGAATTCATCGCTCTGTCACGTATAAGATTGACTTTTCTCGTTCCTCGAGCACGTTCGGCGATAAGTATTTTTTTTCGATATATGGATTTCATTTATGAAATCCTTTCTTACTAATAGGTATCATACTCAATTAGTATATCTTCAGCGTCTTGACGTATTGATAAGCGTATAATCGTGCGTTTGACTTTGAAAAGTCAACGAAGTCGACATTGGTCAACATAGTCGATGATTTTGACTTTTAAATAGTAATTTCTTACTATTTTGCTTTATAAATCGAATTTAATCGATCTGAAAGCGTAAAGTCCTATTCCTCGATTTATCTTGTAAATCAAGGACTTATAATTATTTTCGCATTTTAATAATTCTTTTTATAATTAAAAGCGTATTTTGGTTTTAAAGCGTTACAAAATGAGCGTTAAGTCTCAAACATAGCAATCTATGTTTATAAAATTTTGTAATATTTGAAAACTGTCCAGAATATTAATTTACCAAAATTTATAATTAAGCAGCTTTTAAAAGGATTTAATATCCTTATTAATTATCGAAATTTTCGATAATTGTCCTAAAAATAACAAGCGACCCTTGAAAAATTTTCTAAATTAATATAGTGTATTATTATACACTATGGTCCAGAATATAATTTATCAAATTCATAGTCTTGTTGCCATTTATTTTATATATACATATATAAATATTCACGGTAATTCAATAAATAGGAATAATCATCCAAAATTCCCAAAATTGATATATACCTATTATAATGTCCCAACATCAGTATATAATATTTTCATAACCCATAGTTCATCATAACTATTTATTTCTATATATAACAATATTTCACGGTAATTATAAGGTAATTACCAAATAAATAACAAATAATTTCCAAAATTCTAAATAATTTCCAACATCAATAAACATTATATTATAACATTGTAACATCATAACATTAACCAAACTAATTTAAATCGTCACCATATGAGCTTATGTTGCTCTCGGCTTTTCGATTTATTTAGCATTTGGTTTTCAAAATTCAATAATTATATACTATGTTTATACACTATAGTATAGTAATGTAACATCATAATATTTATCAAAACTAATTAAATCATCACCTTCAAGAGCATATCACTCACGGTTTATTTGATTTAATTTAGTATTTGATTTCCAAAAATTCTAATAATTATACACCATGTATAAACAATATACTAAAGCATTAATACACCATTGCATGTTCAAAAATAAAATCATACACCAACCTATGAAATTTAAATGCTCACGGTAATTTTGTAAAATAAAGTATATGATTTTCAAAAATTCTAATTAAATCATAGAACATATAATCAAGGTTCTAAAGCACTAATATGTCATTGCATGCTTGAAATAAAAATTATACACTAAGATACTTCATACATAGGCTCACGGTTTTTTTAAAATTTAAGCTATGGTTTTTTTTTTTTTAAAAAATTCCTAAATCAATACTATAGTCTTAAATCATAACATAGATCATATATTCATCATAAAATGATTAGAACATGCTCGGCCATTATCATTTCTTTTTTAACTATTTTGAAAATTATAAAACTATATCCTATAGTTTGAAAATAATATAAGCAAGATGCATTCATATTTTCCATATACTATGTCCTATGTTCATCTAAACATACTTTCATATATTTTCAAAATAAAATCCTCAAGAATAATTATGAACACATATCTCATGCTTCAAGAACATTTACACATACATAGATACATATATAAAGCTTTCGAAACCTACACTTATATACTAAAACAGTTTCGATTTTTCTTGATTAAATGGAGAGGGAAATCGATGCTATGGTCTTAGTATTACCTTGAGAATGGTCTAGTATCCAAGAATATGGTATGGTATCACCTTGGTGAATGAATGGAGATGAAAATGGAAGAAGAAAAATTTTAAAAATGAGAGGGAGAGCTCTCGGTTTTCAGGCAGAAAATGGGAGAGAATGGAGAGGATTTTTGTGAGTTCAAATGAGAGAAATGATGTTATGGGTGTGGGTGTTGAAGTGGAAGAGTTTGTCACTCTCCTCTCTCTCTCACTCGATTTTGCCTCAAAAATAGGCTAAAATCTGTAGCAAATGATGCAGCCCTTGGGAGTATAATAGTGATGATTAAGGAGTGTTAAGAGAGCTATTCATGTATTGGGCAATTTCAAAAAGTGGACATCATTGTGCATGGGGAAGAGATGGGAATCGGCGCATGGGGGGAGGGATTTTTGGCTGATTTTATTTTTAATTCACTCATAATACATTATATATATCATACATGATTCATAGATATATAATACAAGCCATGAAAATAATTAAATCAACACATAGACATAATTTCGAAAATACCGATAATAATGATTGAAAAATAGGATTAAAAATATAAATTACACCTATTATTGATACTCATGTAATTTTCGTCCCAATATACACATATATATCATAATATATGATTTAGATATTAAATAATAGCATAGGATATAATTATTACACATTTCATGAATTAAAACCTAATTTACGCAAGTTTGGGTTTCAATTTTATAAAACTGAATCCTTCGATTTTTATGGCTGAAAATCTGATTTAATGCTTAATATTATTCATATATATCATATTATAAAGTTTAGATACCATAGGATAATTTAATGGTATCATTTCATGTGATAAAACCCTTATTTATAAGATTAGGGTTTTGAAATTGTAAATAAGAAATATCGAGTTTTAATACTCAAATATTGGTTTAAAAAAATAATTAATACTGTAATTATACAAAATAATAATAGGAATTAATTATTTTAATTTCCAGCATTAAACTCATTTTCAAAGCGCCTCAGACGTTAACGTTAACGTCTCAAAGCTCGAAATCGACTCATCTCAAAATGGTCGAGAAGTTCATACTTACTAAATAAATGTATTCCATTTAATAAAGGAATTAAGATGAAATTAATTCCAAGCTGCTTTCGCCGAAAATTTCATGAAAAGGCGGCGTTCGATCGCGTTTGGCGTTTTAAAATATTGATTGAATCATTTCGTAATATTTCAATCCTTTAATTTACAATCCTTAGTGAATTATGAAAAGGAATTACGTTATAACGATATCGTATCGAAACACAAGGTTCGATGTCGTAAAAGATAATATCTGGTAAAAACCCAATTACGGTTTGAATCACCGTAATCGTTATATTCGTTCTTCGAATATTACATTCCACCCTTACAAAAAATTTCGTCCCGAAATTTGTATACCTTAGAAAAAGTCGGGTATTTTTCCTCATTGCTTCTTCAAGCTCCCACGTGGCTTCTTCTCGTCAGTGGTGTCTCCACAAAGACTTTAACTAACGGAATCGACTTGCTCGTAGTTCGCACTTTGTGGTCAAGTATGGCTGCGGGTTCTTCCTTATAGCTCATATGCGCCCGAGGTTACGTCGTCTTGGTGAATCACGTGCTTTGGGTCGTGAACGTATTTTCGTAATTGTGAGACGTGGAAAACATTATAGACATTTCCTAGGTTTGGCGGAAGAGCCAACCTATAAGCTATCGGACCTATCCTTTCTAGGATCTCATAAGGTCCTATGAAACGGGTCTAGCTTTCCTTTCGCACCGTCGACAATCCTTTTGATGGGAGACCTTAAGAAATACTTTGTCTCCATCCTCAAGCGTAGCTCGGATCTACGCAGACAACAGAAGATTTCGTCTGTCCCGAGCCTCTTTATCCTCATCCTAATTTGTCGAACGATTTCGATCATTTCACTCACCGCATCGTGCCCTATAACTTTTCTCTCACCGACTTCATCCCAATAAAGTGGTGATCTACACTTTTGCCATACAAGTGCTTTGTGGGGCCATGCCGATCGTCGCTTGATAAGCTGTTGTTGTAAGCAAATTCAATCGAGGTAAAATATCTTCCCATTTTGTACCGCGATCCAAAATTACGATTCTAAGCATATCTTCTAGCGTTTGATCGTTCTCTCCGATTGTCCATCGGTTTGTGGGTGGAATCTTTGTCAAGTTTAATCTTGCACCAGCCTTCTCTCGCAAGCTAATCCAAAATCTGGATGTGAACTTGGAGTCTCGATCGAGGTAATAGATTTTGGCACTCCATGTAGTCGCACAATTTCCTTAACGCACGGTGGGCAACTTATCGGATCCATAAGTGCTTTGAATAGGTAGAAAGTGAGCACTTTTGGTAGCTATCCACAATTACCCATACGGTCGTGTTTCTCTTCTCGATTTGGGTAAGCTTGTAACGAAATCCATTGTTATATCGTCCCACTTCCACTCGGGATTTCAACGGTTGTAACTTCCCATAGGGTCGTTGGTGTAGTGCTTTCACTTGTTGACAAACAAGACGGCGTCTCTGAAGGAAGCTATGTCTCGCTTCATGCCTTCCCACCAAAAATTTTCCTTCGTGTCTGGTACATCTTAGTACTACACGGGTGGTGTAGGGTGTATCGTGAGCCTCACTCATGATTTCGTTCAAGCTCTGCGTTGTCGAACGCATATCCTACCTTCAAACAATAAGGCGTTATCCGCGTATCTTGAAATTCTTGAATCCTTGGACCTTAGTCTTTCTCGGATCTTTTCCAACTTTTCCTCAACTTTGTCTCGACAATTTTCTTTCTTAGATCGAGGTCGGTGTGAGTGTAGCGATACTGACTCACGATTGTTCGGGTGGTTCAACTAGTTCAATCTTCATCCCGCCAAACTCTTCAACGAAGTTTTCCTCTTGTACAAAGAGACATCCTAACTGGTATGGCTCTTTACGACTCAAGCGCCGCCACTACATTCGCCTTGCCCGGGTGATAGTTAATACCACGATCGTAATCTTTTACCGCCTGCCATCTTCTTTGTCTCATATTCGATCTCTTTGTTCAAGAAATACTTCAAACTTTTATGATCCGTGAAGATCTCACATCTCACACCATAGAGATGGTGTCTCCAAATTTTAGGGCATGAACTACAAATGCTAATTCCAAATCGTGGGTTGGGTAGTTCACTCGTAGGGTGCGAGTTGTCGAGATCGTAGCTATCACTTTTCCTTCTTGCATCAAAACACAACCCGATCCGGTCTTAGATGCGTCGGTATAGACCACATACTCCTTGTCTCGCTTGGGATTGCTAGGCGGTGCACTTGGTCAATTCTCTTTCGAGTATTTGGAAACTCGTCTCGCACTCATCGGTCAATTGAACTTGATTCCCTTCCGAGTAGTCGGGTTATTGGCCTTGCAATCTTGGAGAATCCTTGATGAATCTCCTATAGTAGCCACTAATCCTAGGAAGCTTCTAATTTCGTCTTTGTGTTTTAGGTGATTTCCATTCTTGCACGGCCTCTACTTTGTTGGATCTACTTTTATACCTTCAAGCAGACACAATGTGTCCAAGGAACATAACTTCCTTCATTAAAACTCGCATTTGCTAAACTTAGCAAAGAGTCTTTCATTCTCAAGGTTTGCAAACCGTTCGTAGATGTTCCTTATGATCCTCTTCATTCTTTGAATAAATAAGGATGTCATCTATGAAGACCAAAACAAACTTATCCAAACATGGATGAAATACTCTGTTCATGAGGTCCATGAACACGGCTGGTGCATTGGTTAATCCGAATGGCATAACTATGAATTCATAGTGGCCATATCTGTTCTGAATGCGTCTTCGCACATCTTCAGCCGTATTTTCGGTTGGTGGTATCGACTTAAGATCAATCTTCGAGAATACACCCGCTCCTCGCAATTGGTCAAACAGGTCATCAATTCTGGGCAAAGGGTATTTGTTCTTTAGTGTCATCTTATTTAGTTCTCTATAATCGATGCACATCCTCAAAGAACCATCTTTCTTCTTAACAAACAAAACAGTGCTCCCAGGTGAAACACTCGGCTAATGAATCCCGGATCCGTAAGCTCTTGGTTTGGATTTTCGGCTCTTCTAGCTCCTTTGGGGCCATCCTATAGGCGCCTTCGACTTCGGGCTGATCACGGCTCCAAGTCGATGGTAAACTCGATTGTCTATTAGGAGGTAGTCCGCAGATTTAGGAAATACGTCCGAAATTCTCGGACAACTTCAATGTCTTCTACCGCCGGGTTTATCTTCATCGTTTAAATAAACAAGGAATGCATGGCATCCCTTACGGTTCATCATCCTCCTAGCTTAGAAGTGCCGATACTATCGGATTCTCCTTCCCATGCCGATCCCGTGAAAATGCGTAACTTTTGTCGTGAAAGTGAAACGAAATTTTCCTTTCCTTACAGAGAATCGTGGAGTGATTCTTAGCTAACCATCCATTCCGAGGATTATGTCTACATCATCCATGGGTATTATGTTGATTGTTAGCGTAACCTTAAGTGATCCTAATGTCAACTCTAGGTTCGAGCAAAAGTGGGTAACGGTCATAATCCTCCCTATAGGCGATGAGATTCTCATATCACGGCTTGATTTTTCAGACCTAAGGCTCGGCATTTCACGCATGATTTTGCAATAAAGAATGCGAAGCACCCGTGTCGAACAATACTATAATGGTAGGTTGAGGAGAACTCCCATACCGCCAAGTTTCCTTAGTTTTGTCTGATTCGCCTCCTATGCGAGCGTAGGCTCGCCCGAGCTGGCCGAGGGTGACGGGCGCCGGTCCTTGTTGATTTAGCGGCCGCCTGCCTTTATTCTTCTTGCCATTCTTGCGTTGTGTGATGGTTACCGCCTGTTATTCTTTGTTGTTGTTGGGCGGTGGGCGCCTTAGCATATGCAGGATTTATTCTTCGTTTGTTGCCATTATTGCAGTTGTTGGAGTTGTTGTTGTTGAGGTGGGGTGTTTGCCCATCGAGTTGCCGAGGTTGGGGTGGGCTGCTGCGGTGGTGAGGGTCGTATAGCCCTCAATGGTGAGCATTGCCCGTTGGTTCGACCTTCCATCCGAACGTGACATCGGGCAATTGTTGGCGAATGCCCGTTCACCCCGCATTTGTAACAGCTTACCACGTTTGCCGTGCACACACCCTTGTGTGCTCTATGGCATCTAGGCATTGAGGTGCCTCGATCGCATTCCTCGGTCCCTTCTTTGGTGGAGCATAAAATTGCTGCTCTTCGATTCGTCCTTCTTCGCTGCAGGTTTCCTTGCCACGGCGTTTGTGACTTGCTTCTCCATAGTTTCATGGTTGTTATTCCGCGGTTGGGGTCTGATTCCTTTTCCTTTGTCAAATTACCGTGTGTGCGTGGCGACACCATCTTATTCTCGGTCATGGTCGCCTCGATATCCAAAGCTCGTGCGAGAGCTTGATTGTAAGATAGGTCTCCGTGGTGGCAAGAGACATGCGTATCTCCATTCTCGTACGACCGAACTTTTCCGACATTTTCGGTCGGTGTCCACCAGATCTGGCGCATATCTCGACATCTCGCAGAAGTGCGATCATAGTCGGTCACGGATAATTTTTCTTGTTTTAGCGGGAAAACTCACGCTCTTTTTCCCCTATAGCTTTTGGGGATATACTTTTCGTACAACTCTCTTGAATTCCTCCCACGAGAATTCTTCTAGCTGCTCACCAGAAAGTCTTCTTCTGGTCTCCCACCGTAAGTCGGTGGTCCGATGGTCGGAAGGTAACACCGACATCCTCTCCGTGCCGTGCACCTTAAGAAAGTGAAAATCCGTTCAATGGCCCTAACCCATTGTTCGGCTTCTTCGAGCTCCCTTTTCCGTTAAAAGCAGGAGGTTTTGCCTCAAGAATAGTTCTTGATCCTGCGATCGGGTTGAGGTGGAGGCGGTGGTTGGGGATTATCTTACGGTTCGGTGTTGAGGATTCTACCCTTCCTCTAGTCTTCCGACCTCCGGGTTCTCTTTCTGGGTTTCTTCTGAGGCGTTCGCTATATAAAACATACCATCGTTAATTATTAAACAACACAACTTAACAAAATAAGGTTTTCATAGCTTCTTCTAAAGCGATATAAAAGTAAAACAATTCATCCATAGCATAGACAATCATCACCAAAAAGGCCCCACTGGGTCAAAAATATATGTGGATAGATAACCAAGGTTTGTCAAAACAAGATGTCTAACATCGAGAATCATAGAAAATAGAAATAACAAGGTTTGGGCCCACACGGCCAAAAGAAAATATCCGAGTCCTAGAACCATGGTATTGAAATAAAGGAAAAAGCTAGCACACATGCTAGTCATAACAAAATGATTCTAATTAAAACATCGCTTTAAGGTCTTCACGAGTTTCCTTCCTACTCTGCGTCTTCCTCGTGGTCTTCCTCCTCTTGAGTCATCTTCCTCATCCGAATCGTCCTCACGAGGTCGTACTGGACGGTCTGCACAGTGGCTTCCATCATCGGTATGTCGCGCTAGGGTCCAAAGTTATCCGCGCCGTATAAGTCGTAGTTGTGGCGGATCGGATCAGTAGCATACCCGGCCGGGTCATATCCGTGGAAGGTATCTAATACTCTCATCCATGCTGTCCGTGGAAGGGCTCTTCGTCTTGGTGGTGGTGGATCGGATCGCAGGTGGTAGAGGCGGTAGTGGCGGACGTCTTGGGTGTCCAAAATCGCGGTGGCAACACGGCTCTCCCAAGGCTCTGGGGCGGCCGCCTATCCACCTCAGACATCCTACCCGTCCACTCGATGCGGGGTATCACCGATCAACCTGCCTCGGAACCTCAAGGTGCTGACCACTCTGGCGACTCATCACGCCAAGTGTACCCCGTGGAGGAGATAGGTCCATCAGTGCGGCTCCATAGATACCGTACACGTAAGTCGGTGACTCACGAACCCAGGCGGATCCCCAATCAAATCATAACCTCGGGAATGCGATAGATGTAGTCTCCCGATACCTCTCGGGCATAACCATCCTGTACAAGGAGTATAGCTAGAGTCTCTTGATGCCATCATAGTCGGTTGCGCCACAGCTCAAGCGCCCTCCACAACCGAAGGTAGACGCTAAACTCACCTAGGTCTTCCCTACAAGCACATCCAACATTCCCTATAGGTGCGCATCAGCTCCTCGGGTGGGGCATGAGGTCCTACCTCCTCCCTAGCGATATAGCGATTCCTCCATCCGCCACGGTAAAAGAAAAGAAAACTAACGTAAGCCAACTATCGCCATCTTAAAAAATGAAAGGATAGCATAACGAGAAGCAACTAGGCTAGAACTAACAATTCTATAAGGTAGGCATCATCATAATATACAATATATACTATAACTTACCTTCTTAGTCTTACCCAAACATATACATATAGCTAAGATATCTCAATATACGCTTATCGACCTCGCCTTATATCCAACACTTAAGCTAGAGTTCAACAGACTCTATCGTATTCTGGGGACAGAATTAGGATTCTGTTCTTCATAACAAATGAAGATCAGTGCGTTAGAGTTCGTAGGTGAAAACCATCGTAAATCGGAGTCCTAACGAGGGAGATCTAGCTAAAACAAATCTACTGCGAGTGCAGGAAATTTGCGCGATTGTGCAAAATATCAATCAAGGTGTATGTCGACGTAGTACGCCTATCATCTTCGGGTTCTTAAGTCGAGGCTGCACATCCTGAAGCCGTAAGTGACGTCCATGTCGTGATTCGTGTTGCTGGTCACTTGTGTCGAAGTGATGATGGAGTGCCGACGTCATTCGACTTAAAGGTTGAGGTCGTCCTCGTTCGTCCTTCTCGCTCGCCTTCCATCGTCCGTGCTCAAGGGTATCATTACTTTCATTCTTCCTATCGTTCTTTTGTTCGCATAAGGAAAAGAAGTTCGTACTTCTACGTTCTTTCACGATATGTGGGCATGCTCCTTAGAGTCTAAGTTCGTCTCATGATATCATATCATTCATCATAAATAAGATTTGGAAAGTCGGAAAGTAAAGTTTTATTTGCAAATTTGGAAGCATGATTTCAAAAGGCGGTCATGACCAACTCATATACATATTAAAAATGAATTGCTCGTTTCATGTTGATCGTTCGACTTGATACTACCATACACTCCATCTCAATACTTGAGCAATTGTATTCGCTCAATTCAAAAAAAAAAAAAAAAAAAAAAAATTTGGAAAAATTTTCTTCCTTAACTTCAAAATTTTCATAATAATAATATTTCTCAAAAGTTCCTCTAACTTGCTCATCATGCGAAGTTTTCCATTTCATGAGTTTGAGAAAGAAATGCGCCACTTTTTCCGGTTGAGCTCGATGTGATGGAGTGTTGAGAGGAGTCAAGAGGTTTCTGAAGTCGGTGACTCGATCTAGACTTAGAATAAAAGGTCTTGGGTTTCAAAGAGCAAAAGCGCTCGATACCACTTACATCACGACCCCATTCCGGACCAACCCGACCTGGAGGCTTACTAATACTAGGAGTAGTATTTTAGGGATTACACGGGTAAAATAAAAATGCATAAGAATAAACTAACATGCTTCGAAAGGAATATAAGTGATGTTATAATGTTTTGAAAAGGTTTAGCCATCGGACCCCAAAACTGGCCCGATCCGATGGGCCTAGATAGATCATAACATAAAACATAAATAAAGGAGTTCGAGAGTATAGCAATGGAAGTGTGTGAATACATATATGACGATATGCATTCAAGGTATAACCCAAACATTCAAGTAAATCGGCGAGGACACTAGACTCTCAACACATCCCCATCATCACCATCAGAGCTCAACCCGCATATTTAAAACAAACATGCGTGGCTAAGTACAAGAAATTGTACTCGGTGGACTTATGCCGAAAACATTTGATAATATTTGGATTACATCGCCAATATCGAGTAAGTCGCAGTGGTTTTAGTTAAAATGCCTCAGGCTTACCAAATCATTTTCGTTCATAAACATAGCCCGCGGGCATTTTCTTGGTGTGTATGGTCCGTATCTCATAGTCACAATACATAATAATAAATAAATAAATAAACGCCGAGAGGAGGCTCCCATCTACGACGCGTGACCGGCCGTAATCCCGTCTGAAGACACAAGTCCTCTCTGCAAGCATATGTTAACACAACAGATAGTTCCAACCTTCACGCCAATCCTAGCTGTGCATTTATCATCCAAGCACAGACCCGACATTAACAAGGTTGGGTGCTACCACAACAATTGATATAATAGTTCCAACTATCTCTCACAATTTCTACCCGGCATAACAGATAGATCCATACACAAAACGAAATATTTTCGCGGGTAATGCAAGAAACATTTGTTAAGCGGTTGTAGGATAAGTGTGTAAATAAACTCATTTGAAATAACGAGAAGGTCACGCTTTAGTGGGTAAGAAAAGGCCCACATTTAAAAGATAAGAAGCCCACCGACTACGGTTCGTTGTAAAGTACTCAGTTCGATCGTTCGTCAAAATCCGTCGTTGCGTTTGCGTCCACACCTTTTACGAAAAAGCGAGGCTTTAGTACGTCGTCAAGTCTATCGAGACTCTCGAAAACTTAAGATAACTTTGATATTTCATATCGATATGAGACTGAATTCCTTAGTGAATTGATACGTCTAACACGTATAAGATCGACTTTTCTCGCTCCTCGAGGTACGCTCAACGATAAGTATTTTTTTCGATATATGGATTTCATTTATGAAATCCTTTCTTACTAATGAGGTATCATACTCAATTAGTATATCTTACGCGTCATCGACGTATTGATAAAGCGTATAATCGTGACGTTTGACTTTGAAAAGTCAACGAAGTCAACACGGTCAACATAGTCGATGATTTTGACTTTTAAATAGTAATTTCTTACTATTTTGCTTTATAAATCAATTTAATCGATCTGAAAGCGTAAAGTCCTATTCCTCGATTTATCTTGTAAATCAAGGACTTATAATTATTTCGCATTTTAATAATTCTTTTATAATTAAAAAGCAGATTTGGTTTTTAAAACGTTACAAAATGAACGTTCGTCTCAAACATAGCAATCTATGTTTATAAAATTTTGTAATATTTGAAAACTGTCCAGAATATTAATTTACCAAAAATTTATAATTAACAGCTTTAAAAAGGATTTAATATCCTTATTAATTATCGAAATTTTCGATAATTGTCCTAAAAATAGCAAACGACCCTTGAAAAATTTTCTAAATTAATATAGTGTATTATTATACACTATGGTCCAGAATATGAATTTATCAAATTCATAGTACTGTTTGCCATTTATTTATATATATACATATATAAATATTCACGGTAATTCCAATAAATAGGGAATAATCATCCAAAAATTCCCAAAATTGATATATACCTATTATAATGTCCCAACATCAGTATATAATATTTTCATAACCCATAGTTCATCATAACTATTTATTTCTATATATAACAATATTTCACGGTAATTATAAGGTAATTACCAAATAAATAGCAAATAATTTCCAAAAATTCTAAATAATTTCCAACATCAATAAACATTATATTATAACATTGTAACATCATAACATTAACCAAACTAATTTAAATCGTCACCATATGAGCTTATGTTGCTCTCGGCTTTTTCGATTTATTTAGCATTTGGTTTTCAAAAATTCCAATAATTATATACTATGTTTATATACTATAGTATAGTAATGTAACATCATAACATTTATCAAAACTAATTAAATCATCACCTTCAAGAGCATATCACTCACGGTTTTTTTGATTTAATTTAGTATTTGATTTCCAAAAATTCTAATAATTATACACCATGTATAAACAATATACTAAAGCATTAATACACCATTGCATGTTCAAAAATAAAATCATACACCAACCTATGAAATTTAAATGCTCACGGTAATTTTGTAAAATAAAGTATATGATTTTCAAAAATTCTAATTAAATCATAGAACATATAATCAAGGTTCTAAAGCACTAATATGTCATTGCATGCTTGAAATAAAATTATACACTAAGATACTTCATACATAGCTCACGGTTTTTAAAATTTAAGCTATGGTTTTTTTTTTTAAAAATTCCTAAATCAATACTATAGTCTTAAATCATAACATAGATCATATATTCATCATAAAATGATTAGAACATGCTCGCCATTATCATTTCTTTTTTAACTATTTTGAAAATTATAAAACTATATCCTATAGTTTCAAAATAATATAAGCAAGATGCATTCATATTTTCCATATACTATGTCCTATGTTCATCTAAACATACTTCTCATATATTTTCAAAATAAAATCCTCAAGAATAATTATGAACACATATCTCATGCTTCAAGAACATTTACACATACATAGATACATATATAAAGCTTTCGAAACCTACACTTATATACTAAAAAGCAGTTTGATTTTCTTGATTAAATGGAGAGGAAATCGATGCTATGGTCTTAGTATTACCTTGAGAATGGTCTAGTATCCAAGAATATGGTATGGTATCACCTTGGTGAATGAATGGAGATGAAAATGGAAGAAGAAAAATTTTAAAAATGAGAGGGAGAGCTCTCGGTTTTCAGGCAGAAAATGGGAGAGAATGGAGAGGATTTTTGTGAGTTCAAATGAGAGAAATGATGTTATGGGTGTGGGTGTTGAAGTGGAAGAGTTTTGTCACTCACCCCTCTCTCTCTCACTCTCGATTTTTGCCTCAAAAATAGGCTAAAATCTGTAGCAAATGATGCAGCCCTTGGGAGTATAATAGTGATGATTAAGGAGTGTTAAGAGAGCTATTCATGTATTGGGCAATTTCAAAAAGTGGACATCATTGTGCATGGGGAAGAGATGGGAATCGGTAGCATTTGGGGAGGGATTTTGGCTGATTTTATTTTAATTCACTCATAATACATTATATATATCATACATGATTCATAGATATATAATAAGCCATGAAAATAATTAAATCAACACATAGACATAATTTGAAAATACCGATAATAATGATTGAAAATAGGATTAAAATATAAATTACACCTATTATTGATACTCATGTAATTTTCAGTCCCAATATACATATATATCATAATATATGATTTAGATATTAAATAATAGCATAGGATATAATTATTACACATTTGCTGAATTAAAACCCTAATTTACGCAAGTTTGGGTTTCAATTTTATAAAAACTGAATCCTTCGATTTTTATGGCTGAAAATCTGATTTAATGCTTAATATTATTCATATATATCATATTATAAAGTTTAGATACCATAGGATAATTTAATGGTATCATTTCATTGTGATAAAACCCTTATTTATAAGATTAGGGTTTCGAAATTGTAAATAAGAAATATCGAGTTTTAATACTCAAATATTGGTTTAAAAAAATAATTAATACTGTAATTATACAAAATAATAATAGGAATTAATTATTTTAATTTCCGAGCATTAAACTCATTTTCAAAACGTCTCAGACGTTAACGTTAACGTCTCAAAGCGTTCAAATCGACTCATCTCAAAATGGTCGCAGAAGTTCATACTTACTAAATAAATGTATTCCATTTAATAAAGGAATTAAGATGGAAATTAATTCCAAGCTACTTCTTTCGAAAATTTCATGAAAAGGCGACGCTCGATCTGCGTTTGACGTTTAAAAATATTGACGAATCATTTCGTAATATTTCAATCCTTTAATTTACAATCCTTAGTGAATTATGAAAAGGAATTCGTTATAACGATATCGTATCGAAAACACAAGGTTCGATGTCGTAAAAAGATAATATCTGGCAAAACCACATTACGGTTTCAGAATACCGTAATCGTATATTCGTTTCTTTGGAATATTACATTAGGTATAATCGAAGCTCGTTCGATATCTAACCTCGTTAACGGTATCGATTTGTTGTAGGATGACTAGAGATCAAACTTTTGGAGGAGAATGGAAGAAGAACACTTTGGTTTTCTTAAGAAAAGCTCTCGTTCTTATGTTTTGAGAGAGGAATGTAAGTGTTTATTGTTTCAAGACTTATGATACTTAAGCAAATAAAAGAAAATGAATACATACACATACAAACTCTCTCGGTTCTACTCTCACAAGAAAATGGAAGCCTTTCAAATATTACTTGGTGAGTCACAATTCATTACATCACCCATACTTACTATGTCTTACACAAAAATCATTCCTTGGATAAAACAAAGAAAATCCTTGCTTTTGAATCAAAGAGTCGTCGGCTCTATGTACAAGAGGAGCAAATTAATTCATTTGTCTTAATACATGTATAAGTCAAAGTGATTATGTCACAAAAAAATATCCTTACACAAGTATTTACTCTTGGAAGCTTTAATAAAGAGTTTTTTTTTTTTGGGAGAACAATTCAATCTTTGTTTCATGCATGCATTAGTGCCGTCAACAAAGAGAGAAGGGAGAGAAATTTTCAGATTTTGAAGTGATTTTGCATGTGTATAATTATACACTCTATCCCATATATATCTGATACATCACCAAGGATTTCTAGTCAATATAGACGGCTCTCTCACAATTATATATCCCACTTGTTCATTTCTTGATTAGAGTGTAATTGTATCACACTTGCATGATTTAATTCAAATCATAGTAAAGTGTAGCAAAATTAACGTGAATTATGCCACACACACACACTCACGGCTATTTCACATTCTTAATTGCTAACTTTTGATATTTCATGCTAATTATACATATATATCATAATATATGTTTTAGATGATAAATTATATCATAGGAAAATTATTGGAATCAATCCATAGGTAGAAAACCCTAATTCTCGATTTAGGGTTTTCGAGAATCTTAAATAATCAAAAATATCATTCCAAAATTTTCTAGCATTATTTCAATGCTAAATAACATTCTAATTATATAAAATAATCATAGGAATTTAAATATCATAATTCCTTGATCGTTAGACTTGATTATCAAGTCATCTCTAAACGTTAACGTTTGAAACGTCTCAAAACGTTAAATATCGACTCATTTCAAAATGGTCGTAATAAAGCTGTAAACACTTTATTAAATTATTCCAATAATAATGGAATTAAATTCTAAGCTTAAAAACTTAGAAAATATCTCAAGCATTTAATTATCGATACGTAATCGGTGATTGAAATATCTTGTTGAAATCGTTACATTCGTATTTCTCAATTCACATTCATTCGTGAATTGTTCATAGAATTTATTATTCCAAAATAATCAAATCGTTATTCGATAATTTAATAATCAAATTATTATAATAATATTCTAATTTACGAAATTAATATCGTAATTAGGCGTTTAAATAATCGGGTTTTACATTCCACCCCTTAAAGAAATTTCGTCCCAAAATTTACATACCTCGGAAGAGATCGGTATTTTTCTTTCATTCGTCCTCAAGCTCCCACGTGGCTTCCTTCGTCCATGATGTTTCCTGGCACCTTGACTAGTGGAATCGATTTATTTCGCAATTCTTGAACCTGTGGTCTAGAATAGCCATAGGTTCTTCATTATAGCTCATATCCGGATTGAGGATCACGCCGTCTTGATGGATCACATGCTCGGATCATACACGCATTTCTTTCGAGTTGTGATCGTGAAAAACATTGTGCACGCTTCCCGGACTTGGCGGAAGAGCCAACCTATAGGCGATGGGCCTATTCTTTCAAGGATTTCATAAGGTCCAATAAATCGGGTCTTAACTTTCCCTTACTCCAAACCTTATTATCCCTTTAGATGAGAGACCTTCAAAAGACTTTATCTCCATTTTCAAAATGTAGCTCGGACCTTGGCAGACAACAGAAGATTTGCATCTATCTTGAGCTTCTTTTATTCTTTGCCTAATTTGGCTTAACGATCTCAATCATCTCGCTTATAGCATCAGGCCCTAAGATTCTTCTTTCACCCACTTCATCCCAAAGAAAGCGGTGATCGGCATTTCTTCCATATAAGGCTTCATACGGGCCATATCGATCGTCGCTGATAACTATTGTTGTAGCAAATTCGATGAGAGGTAAAACCTCTTCCCATTTTGCACCTCGATCCAAAACTACAGATTCTCAACATATCTTCGAGTGTTTGGATCGTCCTTTCCGATCGTCCGTCGGTTTGAGGTGTTGTCTTGAAATTTAACCGTGCCCAATTCTTTTGCAAGCTAGTCCGAATCTTGAAGTAAATTTTGAATCTCTATCGATGTGATAGTTTTGATGCTCCATGCAAGCGTACAATTTCCTTTACGTCTGGTTGGGCTAGCTTATCGACAAGTGGGGTAATGAATCGCGAAGTGTGCACATTTGGTGAGTCATCACTACTACCCATATAGCGTTGTTCCTCTTTAGACTTTGGTAAACCCGTAACAAAATCCATAGCAATATCTTCCCATTTCCACTCTGTATTGCCAAAGGCTGTAGCTTTCCGTAGGACGTTGGTGTAATGCTTTTACTGGCGACAAGCAAGACAACGCCTACAAAAGAGGCTATGTCTCTTTTCATACCTTCCAACCGTAACTTTTTCTTTAAATCTTGGTACATTTTAGTATCTTGCTGGATGGGTCATATAAGGTGTGTCATGAGCTTCACTCATGATTTCATTCCGAAGATTGTTGTTGTCTGGGATACACAACCTTCCTTCAAATAATAAAGCATTATCTGGTGCTTCTTGAAAAATTTTCAATCCCTCCGTCCTTACTTTGGCTCTTGCTTTTTCCAACTTTTCCTCCATCCTTTGTCCTTCAAGGATTCTTTTCCTTAAGTCAGACGTCAAAGTGAGTGTAGCAATACAACTCGTGATCGTCTCTAGTGGTTCAACCAATTCAATATTCATCCTTTCAAACTCTTCAATGAGTTTTTCTTCATTTGTGAAGAGACATCCCAATTTGTTTTGGCTCTTACGACTCAAGGCATCGGCTACAACGTTTGCCTTACCCGGGTGATAGTTTATACCACAGTCGTAGTCTTTTACCAATTCGAGCCATCTTCTTTGTCTCATGTTTAGATCTCTCTGCTCGAAAAAGTATTTTAAACTTTTATGATCGGTAAAGATTTCACATCTTACTCGTAGAGATGATGTCTCCATATCTTTAAGGCACGACCACTCCGCTAGTTCGCATCACGAGTTGGGTAATTCAATTCATGCGGTCTCAATTGTCGAGATGCATAGGCTATCACTTTTCCATTTTGCATTAACACACGCCTAATCCATTTTGGAAGCATCTCAGATAGACTACGTATTCTTTATCTCGCCTCGAACTGTCTAATACGATGAGTTAACTTTTCCTCGAGCGTCTGAAATTCGCCCACACTCATCGCCCAAGTGAATTTAATTCCTTTACGAGTAGTTGGGTTATTGGTCTTGCTATCTTGAGAATCCTTGATGAATCTCGATAGTAACCGCCAATCCCAAGAAACTTCTAATTTCATTTGTGTCTCGGTGATTTCCATTCTCGACCGCTTCTACTTTGGCGGATCAACCTTAATCCTTCTACCGACACAATGTGTCCAAGGAACATTACTTCCTTTAGCCAAAATTCACATTTGCTAAATTTAGCAAAACGTTGTTCGTTTCTCAAAGTTTGCAGTACTGTCCGGAGGTGTTCCTTGTGTTCGTCTTCATCCTTTTAATAGATGAGGATGTCATCTATGAAGACTAGGACAAATTTGTCTAAAAATGGGTGGAACACCCTATTCAAGAGATCCATGAATACCGCCGGCGCATTGGTCAATCCGAATGGCACAACTATAAATTCATAGTGGCCGATCTCGCTCGGAAAGCGGTCTTTGATGCATCTTCAGGCCGCACTTTAAGTTGGTGATAGCCCGACTTGAGGTCGATTTTCGAGAACACGCTAGCTCCTTTTAGCTGATCAAACAAGTCATCTATCCTTGAAGTGGATACTTGTTTTTAGCGTCATTTTGTTCGGGCCTCGTAATCTATACACATCCTCAAGGAACCATCTTTTTCTTCACAAACAACACCGGTTCTCTATGGCGAAACACTAGTGCGATAAAACCTAGGTCTAACAGCTCTTGATTTGAATTTTCAACTCTTCCAGTTCTTTTGGAGCCATTCTCAGCGGTGCTTTTGACATCGGAGCCGATCCGGTTCCAAGTCAATGGTAAACCCAGCTGTTCATCGTGAGGTAATCTGGTAGATTTTCGTGAAAACATCCGAAAATTCTCGCATAATCTCTACATCTTCAACTTTTATCGTTGTTCGATCTTCCCCGTTCAAATAAACAAGAATGCATGGCATCCTTTCTTGTTTATCATACTCATGGCCTTCAGCGCGGATATAATCGGAATTTTCTTTCCCATACTGATTCCGTAAAAGCTTGTAGCTTCTTTCCCAGGAAAATGGAATGAAATTTTCCTTTCCTTACACAGGATTGTAGCATGATTTTCAGCCAACCAATCCATTCCCAAAATTATATCTACATCACCCATGGGTATTATGTTTAAGTTATTCGTCAGAATCTTAAGTGATCCTATGTTCAACTCTAAGTTTGAGCAAACGTGAGTAACAATCATAATCCCTCCTATGGGTGAAGAGATGTTCATATCCTGGTTTGCTTTCTCAGATCTAAGTTCCAATAGATCTACACATGTTCTTGCTACAAAAGAATGTGATGCTCCCGTATCGAACAAAAGTATAACAGGTACGTTGAGAAGTGTTCCCATACCTGCCAGGTTTCCCTGGTTTTGTTCATTCTACCTCCGGTGCAGAGCATATGCTCTGGCTTGAGCCGGCTGAGGCTGACGGGGTTGCTGTCTTTGTTGATTTCTGCTGTAGCTACCGCTGTTGGCGTTGTCACGATTACGCCGTTGGGGTGGTTGTCGTTGTTGTTCTTTGTTGGAAACCGAATCGCTCTTAGGGGTTGGGCGTTGCTTGGGCTGATTCGCCTTCCCACTGTCCCCGTCGTACCCGCAACAGCTGTTTGCATAATGGCCCTTCATGCCACACTTGAAACAATTTACCAAATGACAAACTCCTTTGTGAAATTTCGGCATTTTGGGCAAGGAGTTGTTCTTGCTCGATCTGTGGTCCTCCGTCCGAGGTTAAAGATCGGTTTCTTCCATCCCTGCCCTGCGGATCAGTGTTCCTTGCCACTACCGCTTGTTATTAGCATTCTCAAACTTCCTCGGTTGTTATTCCTGAATTTCTTCCCATTTTCTTTTCCTTTGTCCCTCGTGTTCGATGTACGTATTCGGATCGACTTCTCTACCGCATAGTCGCTCTATGTCCAAAGCTCGTCCGAGAGCTTCGGTGTAAGTCAGATCTGCATGGCTGGCTAGAGACATTCTTATCTCTGATCTCAATCCGGACTTGAATTTTTCTCGCCATCTTCATATCCGTATTCACCTGATCAGGGGCATATCTGGACATATCGCAGAAGATGCGATCATAATCTGTTACGAACATTTTCTCCTGTTTCAGATTATAAAACTCATGTTCCTTTCTCTTCCGATAACTTTTCGGAACATACTTCTCATCTGATTCCCCTTAAACTCTTCCTGTGTGAATTCATTCATGTGATCCTCATTGTAAAATCTTTCGTCAAGCTTCCCACCAAAAGTCGGGTCCTCGTTAGTTGAAATGTAATACAGATAGCCGCCTCACTGCTGCAACAAGAAAATCGAATATCCTTTCCATAGCCCCGATCCATTGCTCGGCATCATCCGGCTTCCTTTTCCATCAAAGGATGGTGGGTTTCGCTTAAGAATAATTCCCGATCCTACGATCGGGTGGAGGTGGTAGTGGTTGGGGTATATTCGCAGTTTCGCACATGAATTCTTCCTCCGCCTACCTCTACCTCTTCCTCTTCCCCTTCCCCTACCTCTTTGTGCAGGATCCTGTCTTGGCGGCATTCTGTTGTTTAAACATACAATAAATATTGAAAATCATTTTCACAATTAACATATATAATATCATCATACAATTTCTTTTGTAAGGCAGCTTTAATTCGCTATTTATTCTTATCACACAATCATTTACGGCAAAAGCCCGCTCGAGGTTATCATATATATATACATCGAAAATTTGTGCCTCAAGGAGGACTATTTTGTACAACAGTTGATACAAAAGAGATAATGTACAATAGATGGCATCTCTAAAGCTTAACCCGCATCGAACAACATACGGGATTACAAGATAATACAAAATACAAAGTTCACTTCCATTTCAAAACACAAAAGCAACCTACACACGTACTGGACTATATACATACGGACTAAAACCTAGCTAAACAGTCATCGATGTATCACTCATCATCATATCGATCCTCCTCGGGATCCTCCTCGTCGAATCGCCATCGAGTCATCATCCGAATCATCGTCCGAGTCGCCCTCACGGCGGCGTATCGGACGATCCCGCCCGTCATCCCCAACCATAGGAATGTCACGGATCGGATCAAGTCATCGCGATCATCGAGACCTCATCTGGCCGTCTGGCGGACGGCTCACCGGCGGTGCCATGTGTCATAGGCGGCAAGATAGGAAGCGGTGGGTGTATGGGGTGTCCAATCGACAATGGGAAACACCGGCATCCCCAATGCTCGGGCCGAGATGCCTCGGTCACGTGAGCGTGTCGGTCGGTCGCTTCCAAATCTCTGGAATCACGGATCAACCACCGAGGAACCTCAAGCAGAGCCACTCCGGTGACTCGTCACGCCACGATATTCCCGGAGGAGGTACGGTCCTCTCGGGGCTACCAGTAGATCGAAAACGTGGGTCAAATGGCTCACAAATCTCGGTAGATCCGCTACTGTGTCGAGTCACCACCATATCGGTAGATGTAATCTCCGATATTTCCCGTGCATAGTCTTCCCAACAATCGGTAGTCGCGATCGAAGACGCCCACGCCATCAAGTCTATCACCCATGCTCGTGCCTCCTCCAATGACGAAGGTAGGTATGCGGGAACTCTCCGAGATCATCTCCCAAAGACATCCGACATACGCGGTACCTATGAATAATCTCGCAGGGTGGCACTCGTCCAAGTCGCCTAGTGGTGTGTCGAGTCTCGCCATCTCGTCACGCATAAACGAGCATAAGACAACTAAATAAGGATAATCGATGCATAGATAAAATAAACTTAGCGTCCGCTAAGCAAAGAATAAACCGGACAGGTCTATAAAGCGGATAAACAATCCAAACACCTCGATAAGCAGATAAATGTTATACGGAATTGTTCTCATATACAACACAGGTTGTAGCTTTCCTACCATACTAAGCAACATCTCGACTAGCATGCATAAACAAAATCTTATCATATAACTAAATTTAGTCCTATAAGACTACTAGCTAGCTTCTACTGGCCTCGTGATTTCTGGAGACTGAAACAGGGATCTTTCCTTCATAAGAAATATACTACAGTCCGTTAGAGTACGTAGAGAAAACCATGCACAAATCGGAGTCCGAACGAAGGAAAACGGACTAAAATAAAATCACCGCGAAGCAGTTCGCCTTTGCCGAGGTGAACTGTCCGGGTGGACTGTACTGATTCTCGTGAATTTTGGAGAAGGAATCAGGGTTCGATCCTTCATAACAAATAAATTAAATTTCGTTAAGAGTACGTAGGCAAAACCGTTCGCAATTGGAGTCCGAGCGAAAAGAACGGACCTAACAAAAACACTGCGCAGCAGAAAATTTTTCTGCTGTCGCAGAGATCGTAGGCAATGCCGATATCGAGGTCGTGCATGCCGCTGCCGAGGCGGACTGCCGAGGCCGAGGTGACGAGGTGACTGAGGTCAGCTGGTCTGTCGAAAAGAATCGCCGAATCTGAAATGATGGTCGACACGACAAAGGCGGCTCGGCGTAATCGAGGTCGATCAAGTGGATTTGCCGGGCTAAAATACGGCGCCATGAATTGTCAAGATGCAACCTTCAAACTCGAAGTGGATGTCGAGGTTGACACCAAATAAACTCCCAGGTCGATGCCAGGGTGAATCAATTGAAGTCGCGAAATGCCGAGGCGCATTGGTCACCTGAGTCGAGGTAAACTCTGGGTTGACTTCAAACGAGGTGGAAAGCCTTAGCTTTTCAATTTGATCTCGATTCTTTTGTTCTCGAAAAAAAAATGAGAAGAGTTCATACATTTGTCCGTCTATGTTCTTTTCAAAGAGGGATCATGCATCTTATTACGTCTATGTTTCATTCGGGATGACATAGGCATTAATAAAAATCAACATTGAGAAAAGATGAATAAATATTCGAATATGACGAACATAGTTCGTTTTAAACATACGCATTTCTTGCGAAAAATAAAATAAAATAATTTCATCAATAAATCAATAAATCAATAATTCATGGTTATTTACAACCTTTTTCATTTCATTTGTCGATAATGTTCTATCAACACAAATCATTTGTCGATAATGTTCTATCGACACAAATCATTTTCATAATTCTCAAACTTTTCTTTTCAAAGATGAGAAAATAATTTACCTTTTTCCTGGTTGAGCTGGATGTGATGGAGTGTTGAGCGTAGTCAGATGATTTCTAGAAGTCTAGTGACTCAATCTAGACTTAACTTTTGAAAGAAAGTTTTAGGGTTCAGAGAGCAAATGCTCTGATACCACTCTGTCACAGCCGCTCTAATCCAAAGGACAGATTAGAGAGAACTGGATCTTGGAACAGTGAAAGCAAAACAATTGATAGAAATAATCAAAAGATTTCAGAATAATATTTATCGAACTTCAATAATCAAACCTTATTTACAAGGCAAAAACAATTCAACCCTTATTCACAAGGCAAAAGTCATATACAAATGTAAAGGCTACGAGTTCCTTTAATCAGAGGTTCGATAATTCGACAGATACAATCACACAATAACATACAAAATATTCGTAATATGCAATGAAAGCATGTGAATGCATATATGACGATATGCACTCATGGTTCTTTCTTTCAAACATAATAAATACCAAAAGGCCCCGACTACTCAACATCTCCGCTCCATCACCATCACTCACTCAATCGCACATTTAAAACAATATGCGTCGAGTACAAATAACGCACTCATGGCTCATGCCAAAATAATTTATCACAGCTTGAATTACTCGCCCCATCACAAGAATACACGAGGTTTTGATTTTAAATACTCGTGCTTACTAAATATTTTCATCATTTTCAATAAATATCGCTGCCAAGCATTTTCCACGTATGTATGATCCACATCCACCACAATCAATCATTCACAACAATTCCTCATACTGGAGAGGCCTCCTCTCACAGACGCCGACCGTCGAGCACCCTTTCAAAGACACAAATACAAATAATTAGTGCACAAAATCCGTGCCATCTCAAGACAGATACGAATTCTCCATCATTCTTGGGGTACTTCAAGAATAATAATTCAAGCATGTCATAAAGTGGGGGCTACCCAACATTATGCATCAACAATCATGTATCGATACATACATAAAACATAAACATTTTGGGGTGTAATTAAATAAATCGATTCATAATTATTTGCTTGCAATAAAACATCATAAATAAATTATTTGGTAAAATTCTACCGTTTGAGTATAGTAAAGCCCACCTTTACTTGAACTCAATTTCACTATGCGTGCTCTCTCCTCGCTATGAGTGAACTTCACGTCCCACCTTTACGCAAAATGTACGCTTAGTACGCTACACGATTTTCGAGATTTTCAAAGTTCATTCAACTTTGATAATTAAATTAATAATTCAAGTTTGATGATTCTTTATACGCCTTAATACGCTGAAACGACGCCAGATATCAATAAAATAATTTCGATATCGAGAGACGTAATATGATCTACGCCTCATTTTAACCTTTTAGTTAAATAATTAACGATAATAACGTTATTCAATAAAGTGATTTCAATTATGAAATCTTTTCTCACAATTGAGATATTCAGATAAAAGTAACACGCTTTTCACGTATTAGCGTATTTAACTAACGATTTCAGACGTTAATTTCGAAAGTCAACCATTTGACTTTTCTTAATAAATTTTCAATAAAACATATTTTAATCAATATAAATCGATTTTCAATCGATTTCTTTTCATAAAGCTTTAATCTTCGATTTTCACGCAAATCGATAAACTTAATTAATATTTTCTTTCAATACTAATCTTTTAATGCATTACATTATTTACGCCTAACGTTATTTAATATAACGCTTCGTCGTAAACATAATATTCTATGTTTAATAATTTCGAAAATTTTAATATGTCTAAATTAATTTATGTACATATAATATATTATTTTCTTGATTAAAAAGGATTTAAAATTCCTTATTCTCATTTATATAGCTCACGGCTATAACACATAAATTCTCAAACTTTGGTCCAAAATTCCTCTAAATTCATATAGTGTATTATTTTACACTATGATCATTAATATGCATTGATATCACTATAGAAAATTTCAACACCACCTATACCCATACCATAGGTCACTATTATTCTTAAAATTTTCAAATAAATTCCTAAAATCCTAATTAAATTATACAAGGCCCCAACATTAATCTATAACATAATTATAGTCTAAAGTTTAACATATGAAATTTCTACATTAAAGTATAATGTTCATGGTTTTGGTTTTCATCAACTATATACTAAACATTTTTATTAAATTTAATTTAATCACACTATACTCATATACTATAGTATAGTACTAATATATCATAATATCAAATAATAACACAATATAAACCCTAGATCTTAACCTCCTAGGTCTCGCTATTTTTGAATAAAATAGCTATATATGTCCAAAATTCTAATAAATTTCAACATCACCTAATTAATACCCTAGATCAACAATATGCTATAATATCATTCAAATAAAAATTTATACATCAAAGGTACCAACATAGCTATTTTCGCTATTTTGAAAATTATAGCAAATGGTTTCAAAATTTCCAAATAATCATCATGCATTCCTACAACATTATCTATCACTAATCCATCATCAAAATTACTCCAAGCATTTTCGATCATCAAGAAAAAATCACACAACATGCTTAGCTCTAGATACAAATCATTAATATCAACTCCTAAGCATATGTAATATATTCACTAAGCATATGGACATGCTAGCATAATTTTTCACTAAATACACATGCTTGGAAAAATAATTGAACCAATGGATTATTAAAAAGCTTAGGTATAATCGAAGCTCGTTCGATATCTAACCTCGTTAACGGTATCGATTTGTTGTAGGATGACTAGAGATCAAACTTTTTGGAGGAGAATGGAAGAAGAACACTTTGGTTTTCTTAAGAAAAGCTCTCGGTTCTTATGTTTTTGAGAGAGGAATGTGGCGTTTATTGTTTCAAGACTTATGATACTTAAGCAAATAAAAGAAAATGAATACATACACATACAAACTCTCTCTGGTTCTACTCTCACAAGAAAATGGAAGCCTTTCAAATATTACTTGGTGAGTCACAATTCATTACATCACCCATACTTACTATGTCTTACACAAAATCATTCCTCGATAAAACAAAGAAAAATCCTTGCTTTTGAATCAAAGAGCCGTCGGCTCTATGTATACAAGAGGAGCAAATTAATTCATTTGTCTTAATACATGTATAAGTCAAAGTGATTATGTCACAAAAGAAATATCCCTTACACAAGTATTTACTCGAAGCTTTAATAAAGAGTTTTTTTTGGGAGAACAATTCAATCTTTGTTTCATGCATGCATTAGTGCCGTCAACAAAGAGAGAAGGGGGAGAGAAATTTTCAGATTTTTGAAGTGATTTTGCATGTGTATAATTATACACTCTATCCCATATATATACAATACATCACCAAGGGATTTCTAGTCAATATAGACGGCTCTCTCTCACAATTATATATCCCACTTGTTCATTTCTTGATTAGAGTGTAATTGTATCACACTTGCATGATTTAATTCAAATCATAGTAAAGTGTAGCAAAATTAACGTGAATTATGCCACACACACACACTCACGGCTATTTCACATTCTTAATTGCTAACTTTTGATATTTCATGCTAATTATACATATATATCATAATATATGTTTTAGATGATAAATTATATCATAGGAAAATTATTGGAATCAATCCATAGGTAGAAAACCCTAATTCTCGATTTAGGGTTTTCGAGAATCTTAAATAATCAAAAATATCATTCCAAAATTTTCTAGCATTATTTCAATGCTAAATAACATTCTAATTATATAAAATAATCATAGGAATTTAAATATCATAATTCCTTGATCGTTAGACTTGATTATCAAGTCATCTCTAAACGTTAACGCTTGAAACGTCTCAAACGTTAAATATCGACTCATTTCAAAATGGTCGTAATAAAGCTGTAAACACTTTATTAAATTATTCCAATAATAATGGAATTAAATTCTAAGCTTAAAACTTAGAAAATATCTCAAGCATTTAATTATCGATACATAATCGGCGTTGAAATATATCGTTGAATATCGTTACATATTCAGATTTCAATTCACATTCATTCGTGAATTGTTCATAGAATTTATTATTCCAAAATAATCGAAATCGTTATTCGATAATTTAATAATCAAATTATTATAATAATATTCTAATTTACTAAATTAATATCGTAATTAGCGCTTAAATAATCGGGTTTTACATTCCACCCTTAAAGAAATTTCGTCCCGAATTTACATACCTCGAGAAGAGATCGGGTATTTTTCTTTCATTGCGTCCTCAAGCTCCCACGTGGCCCCTCTCGTCCATGATGTTTCCACAAGACTTGACTAGTGGAATTGATTTATTCGCAATTCTTGAACCTTGTGGTCTAGAATAGCCATAGGTTCTTCATTATAGCTCATATCTGGATTGAGGATCACGTCGTCTTGATGGATCACATGCTCGGATCACACGCATTTTCCGAGTTGTGATACGTGAAAAACATTGTGCACGCTTCCCGGACTTGGCGGAAGAGCCAACCTATAGGCGATCGGGCCTATTCTTTCAAGGATTTCATAAGGTCCAATAAATCGGGGTCTTAACTTTCCCCTTACTCCAAACCTTATTATCCCTTTAGATGGAGAGACCTTCAAAAAGACTTTATCTCCATTTTCAAAATGTAGCTCGCACCTTCAGACGTATCGTAAGATTTTGGCTCTATCTTGAGCTCTTTTATTCTTTGCCTAATTTGGCGAACGATCTCAATCATCTCGCTTATAGCGTCAGGCCCTAAGATTCTTCTTTCACCCACTTCATCCCAGTAAAGCGGTGATCGCATTTCTTCCATATAAGGCTTCATACGGGGCCATATCGATCGTCGCTGATAACTATTGTTGTAGCAAATTCGATGAGAGGTAAAACCTCTTCCCATTTTACCTCGATCCAAACTCTGATTCTCAACATATCTTCGAGTGTTTCGATCGTCCTTTCCGACCGTCCGTCGGTTTGAGGGTGAAAAGTCAGGTGAAATTTAACCGTGCCCAATTCTTTTGCAAGCTAGTCCGAATCTTGAAGTAAATTTTCAATCTCTATCGATGTGATAGTTTTCGGTACTCCATGCGCGTACAATTTCCTTTACGTCTGCAAATTGGGCTAGCTTATCGGACCGTGGGTAATCCAATTGGCGTAAAGTGTGCACATTTGGTGAGTCATCCACTACTACCCATATAGCGTTGTTCCTCTTTAGACTTTGGTAAACCCGTAACAAAATCCATAGCTATATCTTCCCATTTCCACTCGGGTATTGCCAAGGCTGTAGCTTCGTGAGGACGTTGGTGTAATGCTTTACTTGTCGACAAGCAAGACAACGCTCTACAAAAGAGGCTATGTCTCTTTCATACCTTCCAACCGAACTTTTTCTTTAAATCTTGGTACATTTTAATCTTTGCTGGATGGGTCTGTATAAGGTGTGTCATGAGCTTCTCATGATTTCATTAGAAAATTGTTGTTTGGGATACAACCTTCCTTCAATAATAAGCATTATCGGTGCTTCTGAAAAATTCAATTCAGTCCCTTGCACTTTGGCTCTTGCTTTTCAACTTTCCTCCAGTCCTTTGTCTTAGAGATTCTTTCCTTAAGTCGGAGACGTCAAAGTGGTGTAAATCGACTCGTGATGGGTCTCTAGTGGTTACCATTAGATATTCAAATCCTCACAATCTTGATAGGTTTTTTCATTTATGAAGACATCCAATTTGTTTTGGCTCTTACGACTCGAGCATCGGCTGCGTTTGCCTTACCGGGTGATAGTTTATACCACGAGTCGTAGTCTTTTACCAATTGAGCCATCTTCTGTCTCGTGTTTAGATCTCTAGCGCTCGAAAAGTATTTTAAACTTTTATGATCGGTAAAGATTTCACATCTTACTATAGAGATGATGTCTCCATATCTTTAAGGCATGCCTACTGCTTGCGCTTAGTTCGGATCATGAGTTGGGTAATTCAATTCATGCGGTCTCAATTGATCCGAGATGCATAGGCTATCACTTTTCATTTTGCATTAACACTGCTAATCCATTTTGGAAACATCTGTATAGACTCGTATTCTTTCTTACGGGCCTGTCTGAGGCGGATGGTTAACTTTTCCTATGGCGTCAGGAATTCGCCTCACACTCGATGGATCAGTGAATTTAATTCCTTTTACGAGTAGTTGGGTTTGTGGTCTTGCTATCTTGAGAATCCTTGATGAATCTCCGATATAATGCCCATCCAGAAACTTCTAATTTCATTTGTGTCTCGGTGATTTCCATTCTTGGTACTTCTACTTGGCGGATCAACCTTAATCCTTGGGTGACACAATGTGTCGAGAACATTACTTCCTGGCGAAATTCACATTTACTAAATTAGCAAGTTGTTCGTTCTCAAGTTTCGATGCTGTAAGGAGTGTTCGCGTGTTCGTCTTCTCCTTTGTTAATAGATGAGGATGTCATCTATGAAAGCTAGGACAAATTTGTCTAAAATGGGTGGAACACCCTATTCGGAAGATCCATGGCATACTTGGCGCATTAGTCAATCGAATGGCACAACTATAAATTCAGTGGCAGTTATCTCGATTCGGAAGCGGTCTTTGATGCATCTTGAGGCACGCAGCTTTAAGTTGTGATAGCGACTTGAGTCGATTTTGAGAACCACGCTAGCTCCTTTAGTCGATCAAACAAGTCTCTATCCTTGGAAGTGGATACTTGTTTTAGGCGTCATTTTGTTCGGTTCTCGGTAATCTATACACTCATCAAAAATGTTTTCTTCATCAAACAACAGGTTTCAGGCGAAACACTGAGTGCGATAAAACCTAGGTCTACTGGCTCTTGGTTTGAATTTTCAACTCTTCCGGTTCTTTTGGAGCCGTTACATGCGGTGCTTTTGACGCTTTGGAGCGATCCGGGTTCAAGTCAATGGTAAACTCAGTTGTCGATCGGAGTAATCTGGTAGATTTTAGAGAATCGAAAATTCTCGTACAATCTCTACTCTTCAACTTTTATCGTTGTTCGATCTTCCGTTCAAATAAACAAGATGCATGGCATCCTTTCTTGTTTATCATACTCAGTAACCTTGAGCGGATATAATCGAATTTTCTTTCCCATGCTGATTCGTAAGCTTGCACTTCTTTCGAGGAAAATGAATGAAATTTTCCTTTCCTTCGCGGATTGACATGATTTTAGCGTGACAATCCTTCCCAAGATATCTACATCACCCATGGGTATTATGTTTAAGTTGTTTCGAAACTTAAGTGATCTATGTTCACTCTAAGTTTGAGCAAGCGTGAGTAGAAATCATAATCCCTCCTATGGGTGAAGAGATGTTCATATCTGGTTTCTTTCTCGGATCTAAGTTCGATAGATCTACATTTCTTCTATCTGAAGAATGTGATGCTCCGTGTCGAACAAAAGTATAGGTGCGTTGAGAAGTGTTCCCATACGGGTTTCCTGGTTTTATTCATTCACCTCAGGTGCGAGCATATGCTGGCTAGGCAGGTGAGAGTGAGGTTCTTTGTCTTTGTTGACTGCTGGTCTTCTGCTGTTTGGCGTTCTTTGCTGATTACGCCGTTGGGTGGTTGTCGTTGTTGTTCTTTGATTGGTGGCAATCAGCTCTTAGGGGTTGGGCGTTGCAGCGTGATTAGTTCCCACTGCCCGTCGTGCCCGACATTTGTTTGATAATGGCCCTTCATGCCACCTTGAAACAATTTGAATATGACAACTCCTTTGTGAAATGTGCATTTTGGGAGGGTGTTCTTGCACGATCGTGATAGTCCTCTGCAGAGGTTAAGTGGTTCTTCATCTTGTCCTTGGTCATGTTCACTGCCTTGATTATTAGCATTCTCAAAACTTCCTCGGTTGTTTTCCCGAATTTCCTTCCATTTCTTTTCCTTTTCCATGTCATATACGATGGTGATGTCTATCAGACATGCTCTACAAGCTAGGAGCTTGATGCATCAGTCTGCATGGTACGGCTGAACATTCTTATCTCGATCTCATCGGACTTGAATTTTACTGCCATCTTATTCCGTATTCACGATCGAGGCATATCTGGACATGCTCGCGAAAGATCGATCATGTCTATTCTGAACATTTTCTCTGTTTGATTATAAAACTCGATTCTTTCTTATCCTTTTGACATACTTCTCATAAGATT
Source organism: Salvia rosmarinus (assembly GCA_036937905.1). Taxonomy (NCBI): domain Eukaryota; kingdom Viridiplantae; phylum Streptophyta; class Magnoliopsida; order Lamiales; family Lamiaceae; genus Salvia; species Salvia rosmarinus. The sequence goes on from JAODLM010000841.1 coordinate 127,864, forward strand.
CCCAAAACTCTTCGGTGAATTCATTCATGTGATCCTGTTGTAAAATCTTTCGTCGGGCTCCCACAAAATGGAGTCTGTTAGTTGAAATGTATACTGGATAGCCGTTCCGTACGTGTCTGCGAAGAAAATCAATATCCTTTCATAGATCAGTTCTCGGCATCATCGGGCTTTTCCTTTCATCAAGGATGGTGGGTTACGCCTGAAATAATTCCTCGATCCTACGATCGGGTGGAGGTAGTAGTGGTTGGGGTATATTCGCGGATTACGGTACATGGTTCTTACCTCGCCTCTTACTCTCTCCCACCTCTTATCTTCCCTTCCT